>JACMIG010000916.1:9515-24911 GCA_014805385.1 Levipalatum texanum
CTACTGATGTCCGTATGATTGCATATGCGGAAATTCTTGAGAGGGTCACTCGAAATAAAAATATCGTTTTGGCCCCCCAAGACATGGCATTCCTGGGATATTATGCTTCAAAATAGCTCTATAATGAACATTTTCAGGGGTTTCTCTATTTTCCGCCAAGCGTACGCCGTCATTTTTTCGACGGCTAGAATCAACATCACACAAGTAACCTTTATGCGAAAAAACCCCAGGGTACTCTTTCCATATTTTTGAGAAAACTATCGTTTTATATTTTTCGTTTGAAATCCTCTCTGACTCCTACCGTAACCCGACGCCAAAAGGCATACTGCTCGAAAGTACAAGGCCACCGCGGGAAATAATCCACTTTTTAAATTTTCCAATTTGGACATGTGGTTGCTTAGTTACGGGCAAAAATGTCGATCGCGCACTTCGTGGTATGTAGCTCTAAAGTATCCCCACTTTGAATGAATGCTGTTCAGGTACCCTTAGGGGGTAGGAGCCGACCTATGGTGCATTCAACTTCTCAACACCTAAGGTCCCTACAACCAACATATGAACCGGGCTGGACAAGGTTTGTGTCATTGTTCGCTGCGCTGGTCGATCCTTACGCGAACGGACTCATATGCATTAGAAGGCACCAAAACTAGCCCTTCTTAAAATCAGTTGATGAATATTGAAAAGAGCCCACCGCATGAGGATTATCACAGGTGGCTTCGCATCCATTGAAGCACGCGTCGTACAGTTCATTTGGACCACATGGAACTTCGTTGGACTGTTCAGATGCCTGAAGATACTGTCATCGATTTTCAATTTTTAGGTGTACCGCGACGATCATTGGAAGCGGTGGAAAGCATTCGGATAAGAGGACGCAGGCGGTTCCTGGAGTTAGCTCTTTAATTCTTCCGGAGTCTGGAGGTCTCTCTACCTGCCCTTGCGAATCCCGGAGCACACCGACATCCGCCAGAACCGCATTGAGTCGAGCACATCTAGCAAATATTTAATTATCTTTCAACTTTAACAGGCTGTTTTTGATTATTTTCAAGTGATGATAATTTTAATACGTGCTATACTTCGCTCACCTTATTCAGATCTTCGCAGGTGTCCTCGCATTGATCATAGCATCTGTCATAGATTTCATTGAATCCACAGACAAGACGAGGTCGAGAGGCGAAGAGAGGGACCATGTCGGGTGGGAACTCGGGAACTTCCTCCTCCTGCACGAGAGGTTCCACCTCGTTCGAAGTGAACGATGCGATGGACTCGAGAGCGTCGGAGAAGGAGACCTAGAAGCAAGAACGCCTACGAGTGCTCGAAACGAGACTTCAGTCGCTGATTTAACCAAATCTATCAATGCTAGAGACGATTACCCAAAATTTCCGAGAAATTCTACGGAGAAGGAGAAGCTGATAAATGACACTGAACCTAACTAACTGTATGTTCAGCGTCAAATCGCTGTCGGCCCTCAACCGGACGGCACTTGGGGACGGGCTGGCAAGGGCCTTGGATACAGCGGACCTTCAAGGACCAGGCAGTCAATCGTGTGAGAATAAGGCAGATACACCTCCTCGAGAACGCATTCCTCTTTGATCGGACAGGAAACGAAGCTGCACGATGGAGGAGGACGGGGAGTTCGGATCTTGATCGAGTGAGGGTCCGAAGAGAAGGGGGAGTCTACGGAAGATAAAGACAAATTATAAAGATTCTCGGTCTCTGTCACAGCAACAATTTGACGTTAGGGCACTCAAATTTCAACGTGGAATCCATGCTTTGAACGGACAACGGTGTGATATGCACGAAGGAGGACTTTATTGGACGACACAGTATGTTAGATAACTGGACGTGGTTGTGAACGACATGAAACTGGTGCAACGGTTATCACGGAGATATTAATATTATCACGGGGAGATTATCATCAGTGACCTCCTCCGAAGCTTCCGCACTGATGGCGGGACATTCCTGCGAGTGCGGGTGGCGGTAGAATCCCTTAATGTTTGGATTACCATCTTTGAGTGCTAAGCGTGAACTTGGATAAAGAAATCTTAAAACTTTTTTCCGAAAATGGTTGAGATATTAATTGCTGAGAAAGAATGTTCATTACCTGATCACACTGACACTTGGGCGGACCGCACATGAGGATGCAGGCGATCTGCAAAGACTTGCATGGAAGGCATCATGACTATTTCTTATTCTTGTACTATATATAACCTATGGGGGGCCGGGGAGAGACAACTGCAAAGGAAGAAAGAAGAGAGCACTATTGGGAAAAACGAATCCAAAGGCAGGACAGGCGTGTTTTTCGTACCGGTCCGTATTGTCCGCACTTTGCCTCGCACATGGACGAGCACGTCGCGAACTTCTCGTTGCGGGCACAGGCTGTGATTATTCTTCGTGAAATTAAATAGACATGCTTACGGGGAGAACAGACAGCCCCAGTCGCTCCTCCATCGTAGCAGTCTTGGCCGGGAGGGCATGTGGTGGAGGCGCAGGTCGCAGGGCCGGAGGGAGAGGCTTGCTGGAGAGAAGGATCGACATTTGTTCGTAATACTAATTTGGAAAACATTTCGAAAGCTTAACTGTGAATGCAGTTAATATTATTTTTAATTTTTCAGCACTATTTAGTTACTAACGATGTCGCATTCGTTGGCCGTCACACAGGCGCCCGAGGGATCGCGATAGAAGCCCTGAAATGAACTTTGATCTGTGACATGAGAAGGGAACTACCTGACGGCACTGGCAGCGCGCGGGGGCACAGGACGTCGAGCAGATCTAGATTATGATTTGTTTCATGAGAATGTTTTTAGATTGGCAAAGCTCTCGCGGACGCACTATATTTCATCTAATAATAGCTCGATTTATCAAATATTCACAGGCATACGGCACCGATCGCATCATTCCTATGAAGGCTTGGTTCTTTTCCTTATCAAATATTAACCGGCAAGTGGCGCAATTTCATAATTGTGCCTGTAGATTTTCTAAGCGTATCAGCGTTGGCAGCTCTCTATCTCACTTTCAAAAAGGAGAAGGCGCATGCCAACATGCATAGTCGGATTCATGCTCTCATGCCGGCTCTCGCTTACTCTTCCCACCGGGGCGCGATTGCCGCAGGTTGGCTCGCAGTGGGAGGCGCACTGGCGACGCTCCTCGAACGGCACGCGGCAAGACGACGGAGAGGGAAGGGAGCACTGGGGGATGCCGTTGATGACCTCAACTTTTCAATCCCAAAAACATCAATCTCTTGCTGCTAAGAGCTGGTTGCTTATAAAGAAAAAGGAAAAAGGAGAGCGAAAATGGATTGTTTTCATTTTAAACCTGGCAGGTCGTCCCGACAGCGCAGGAGATGGCGGCGCAGGATGCAGGAACTAAAGAAAATGGAACTTTACATTTAACATGTGGAATTCCTACCTGGGTCTGGTCCGGCTGTCTGCTGGCATTCCGCACGGCCGTTGACAACCTGGAAGGAGCAATGGATGTTGTGATGTTTAAGGGATTACCCTGCAGGTCCCCGATCTGCAATCGACGACCGAGCACGGGTCGAAGTGCCCTGAATGCCGTAATTTTAATTAAAAATCATTTATAAAAATTTGACTTTATCCCCATGAAATTGACAGAATTTCGATAGAAAGGCATATAAAGAAGCATTTTTATCATGCAGGGCTAAAATGGACAATGCAAGCGGGATCAATGGCGGCCGCGTCCTCTGTGGCCGTGTTCATCGCTCCAGTCATCGTCGTGAGAGCCAGTGGAGTCCCAGTCCCTCCTCGGCGGAAACGGTCGCCCTGCGCATGCAACGTGAAACACTGGATGCGTACATGCATAGAACGATAGATCTTCATTCAAGCTATACCTATTATCGAAACCAATGTCGCAGGGCTTTTATTCCCTCACTGTATGTTGATGAAGGCTGTTTCTTACCAGAGGCGACGCACTGCGCCTGTCCGGTCCACTGGTCCTTGGTACAGACGGTGCCGGGGCCGCATCGCATCGTGATGCAGGGATCGACGCACTGGGGAACTGTCGGGCAAGGGGCCCTCGAGCACGGCAACTGAAAGATTCGGAATAATGTGAGGGGTTTACTGATTCGAATTGTTTAGGCGGTTTTCGATTCGGTCAGGAATAAGGAAACTTCTATGAAGCGTGTTGCTTGGAACTGTTGTCACTTTTAAAACGTTATTTTTGTTAATTATTCTTTAAACACATACCGTATTCATCATGCACACGAGTCCGGTGCTGCAGCGGACATTGTCGCAGGTTGGGAGCGGAGCGGGCGTCGTCGCGGGGGCAACACAGGCAGGGACGAGAGGGCACGTCGAGAAACCGCACTGCTGCTGTAATCGGGTTCAGCTTGCGATTGGTCGTTAACCGGACTAATGAGAAAATTCAAGCCTAATGCATACCACGACCATCTGGCACTGAAGACCGGGGGAGCAGCGGATCTGAAAAAGGCAGAAAAATTATCTCCTTAATGAACATGAGTAGTACCTGGGAGCATGAACTCGGTCCAGGGTTGGTGGGTACCTGTGCACGGATGCACACGGGCTCCGGGTTGCACGGGAATCGGCGGCAGTTCCGCTGAAAATTAAATTGTCATGAGCGTAATCCGATAAAGTAGATGGTAGAAAGTTTACCGGTCGCTCCATAATGCAGAACATGTTGCTAGGACAGCGGAGTTGGCGGCAGGATGTGGGCTCCTGGAAAGATTAATAGGCTATAAAATACAAATCTAAGAAGTTGCACTGAGAAAGAGCACTGGATTCTCGACGGTAACATTTTCATCTTAATTTAAATACTCATTTAAAGGAGAATCCAGTGCTCACCGTGGGCCTCGGGTTCCAGGGATCGGGGCGGGGGTTCCATGGGCCGTGGTTGTGCTCATCCGAGTCATGCCAATCCGGACGACCCGGGCGCTGGGAGCAAAGCAGTCATAAAGAAATCAAATCAAATACCGATGGCCTCCAGGACGTGGTCGTAGGACGTGTGGGGCGAGGAGTCGTGGTCGTGGGACGAGTGGGTCTGATGTTGAGTTAATCAAAAGCCTTACAATAGGTCACCACCGCGAAGAATACCCCATATAAGTTCAATACTATAGAACACGCAAATCGTTTCGTACAGCGCGCCCCTAGAGAGCAAATGTTAAATGTAGCTACTAACCTCGGTCCTCCGTGTCCGGGGCGGTCGGGGCGGAATCCGTTGTTGTCGGGACGAGTTTCCATGTCCGGACGAGCGATGGAGGCGACGGGCTCCGAAGGGACGTTCACCACGACGGGAGTAATCTGCATCTCGCTCGAGGGCTCCATCATGCTTTCGTCAGCACGGTTGGTCATTTGGTTGGGCATGATCATTGGCTGGGGCATGGGCTGAGGGACAGGATGAGGCATAGGTTGAAGAGCTTCTTGAGGGATAGCCGGCTGAATCATTGGCCAGGGCATGGGCTCAACGGCCGGAGTTGGCAGAGCCTCAGGAACTTGCTGAGGGAGGGGCTGAGGAGCCGGAAGAGGCATTGGCTGAGACATCGGCTGCGGCTGCACCGGCTCAGGAATCGGGTCGCCCTCGAAGTCAGTGATGGGTTGGCCCTAAATCATTAGAGATAATGTTTTACAAATGCAGTAATTAAAACAGATCAATAATAGAAAAAATGTTTTACAAATGCAGTAATTAAAACAGATCAATAATAGAAAAAATGTTTTACAAATTCAGTAATTAAAACAGATCAGTGAATAAAAGATGGGCTAAAGTTCATAGTAATTTAAAATGCGGACACCTGATTCTGCATGAGCTCCGGAGCAATCGGTAGAGGCTGGGGAGCTTGGCCGGGAACTTGACGGAGGTCCTCAGATGAGTCATGGGAGTCGAAGTTCTTGGGGACGTGAACGCTGCGCCCGAGGTTGTTCTTGAAGATTTCACCTGAAAACGATGAACAATTTTTAGCGAAGCAAAGGGAGAAGCGGAAAGGACGACACGGATTCAACCATCTTGAACAACAACGGAAAGCAACGAGAAAATATGGAAAAAATAAGCGAAAGTGGAAGAAGTGAAAGTTGATCCACCGAGAAGTGGGAAACGGTGAAATCTTGTAGCAAGGCCATCACTTTTGCCGATTACTGATTCATGAAAGGGGGCTCAAAAGCGTGTTTCAAATGGCCACGAAAAATGCCGAGAAAGCAGATTTAGACCTCCCCCCCTTGTACAATAGGATATAAACTGCTTAGAGTTTCCGAAAGGCAAGAAGACCCTTGAAAAGAAGCAAAGCCTGATAACATACCTGACTCCAGTGAGTCTGCAATGGCGAGTGGGAATGCCGCGAGAAGTAACTGCAATTAGGAAATTATTGAACACAACGACTTCTACAATTGAATTCTGTCTTACTGCCCCGGAGAAATAAAGAATAGTTGCTTTACAGTAATCCTATCTGCTACTCCCCTAGGAACTAACTAAACTATCAAAACTTACCACAAGTGCCGTCTTCATTCCTGGGAGTTGGAAGCCGAAGAACCAGACGGGAATGATCTTCTTCTGTAAGGGTCTCCATTTTATAGTGCCATCCGGCGTATGACTCTTTCTGAGAATCAAATATGTTCTCAGCGCCGGGCGATGGGAAAAAACAGATAGTGGCGATGAGGGGAAAATGAATTTGAATCATCCCGTAGAGAGGAGACATTGTTCTTTTGGAAACCCTCCTCTAACAAAATCTTTTGGCTCGCTCCGTAATAAAGAAAGTTCGGGAAAGGAAGAAGTTGCCGTATGGCTTGTAGAGTTATAGAGTGGTTTTCGAGTGGCTAATAGGAGAATCAGAAGGGACCAAACCATCGGAAAGCACGTAAGGCGAGTGACAAAGTGCGTAGGTTCGAGGTAGGTAACCTAATGTATTGTGAAGAGACTCGATGACCTCAGAAGAGAATCTGTATGTCTATTCTCTCTTCGAGAGCTAGGCTCCCTCGCAGGGTTTGCGTGGCCCCGGCGTATTTAGAGGCCATATTAGAGAGCGAAAGGAACACACACCAGTTCAGTGGCACCCTACAAGAGTTTCATCTTTTTCCCAGGCATTCACGGGACAATGCCTAATCAACAAGGCGGAAATTATAACTTCTCTTGTGAGCGTCCGCGGTCAGGCAAAGAAGTCGAGTTAGCGCATATTCTATTATACCTACCGAGGTCGTCAAGAACCCTTACGTCATGAAGGGGGTTGGACAAACGTTCTCGCCTTGTGTGTCATAAATCCCGCTGTGCAAGGGGAGGTCAATTACGTGAATCATCTTTCAGGGCGAAAATATTCACTTTCACTCACCACCCAATCACTTCACACGACAATGCGAGGGAGTGGAGTTGTTATACAAACACCTCGTGCCTTTTAGCACACATTACAAGAACAACTGCTCAGATTGGATCTATTATTCCGGTTAAGGATTATATTTGCTGGGGGTAATGGTCGTCAATTACACCATGTTCCCGAGACATACAGAAAAATAGTTGATATTCCTTATCACCTAAGTACACAAGTACACAAGGTGTTGGTATCATTTGACCTGCAAAATGATCAGCAAACAAGTTGATCTGCGTCTCTAGAGGGAGAACTTTGATAAGGAGAGATACGGCAGCCTATGCATTATAGCGGTTGCATAAATGGTAATGCATGCTTTGATCGCCACATTTTCCATCCGTTCTTAGGCCAAGTCAAGGGAAGAAAAAACACAATACTGAATTCTTACCTTGTAGGCTGATCAGAAGTGCGGGATGACGAATGATTTCCACTCTCTTTGGCTCGCAGCTCTACTTGCAGGGGCGGAACTGGAACTGGTGTCCCCTTCTCTCCGTGCCAAAAAGGCGCCGGGAGTTGATTACTGCATCCGTCCGATCTGTCCCTAATTTCTGCTCTCGGCTGTAGTAAAGTTAGCTGACTCTCGTTGGCTATCACATTGCCCCCTTCGAATACTTGCTATGATCAATTCTGCACCTGAACTCTAAATTCAACGCCTTTTTTCGAGCTCCTGTTGACAACAATGAGAGTGTGCTCTAGTCCATCTTATCCCCTTTGAAAGGGACGAGGAAGTTAATTGCTGGGCTCCACTATTCTGGCTGGAGGCTCTTGCAACTTGCAGCTTTCCCATCTCCACAGGGCGTTGCCAGGAAATGAGAGCCATTCCCTTCGAGAACATTAACTGGAACCGCGGAGCAACTATCTTGCTCCAACGCCCAAGCGAAAAACATTAGGAGCACTTTAGGCGATCCGATTCGCGGGTTTAATGACCCTTCGCTTTGTCAGGTACTCATCGGCAAGCAGTGAACCAAATGGCTCGCTGTTTTGTTGGAGCCTAGAGCGTAATTGGCAGTGTTGGCGGAGTCCATTTTCAAATGTCTGGAGTCTCTCAATTTGTGTAGTCTTTCGCATGTGAGAGACTAGAAAAATGGAGAGGCACTAGATATTTGAGGAGAGATTGTGGCGCTTTAGTAATTGGCCCTCGGAACATTCGTGAAAATGTGTTCCTCTTCCATCTGTCGGGGTGTGACCCCACAATTAAGACCAATCTCGCAGGTGAATTATCGCCTGCTTTTTGGAGGTAACTGA
Organism: Levipalatum texanum; assembly: GCA_014805385.1. NCBI lineage: Eukaryota > Metazoa > Nematoda > Chromadorea > Rhabditida > Diplogasteridae > Levipalatum > Levipalatum texanum. The sequence continues at coordinate 18,076 of JACMIG010000916.1, forward strand.
AAATCAACTCTGCCTCTCTCCATGTGAAGGCGAAGGAATTACAACAAGAAAACGCACTCTAACGTTCTAAAAGAACAGCTTATGTGATGCTCGCAAGGAGAAAGTATTCAACTCTCACTTTCTGCTTCACTGCAAACATTAGCAATACGTGGATCGTCCCGCTGAAAGTGAGTCACCTAACATAACATGCCACATTGCCCAATGACCACAACATATGTGCTGGTGATTAATTGACTAACCGAAGAGCTATGAGGCCCATCATCCGAAAGAGAGGACCAAGACATTTTCATCTGGTCAAAGCAGCCGACATGGACGCTTTGACTGTCGTTCTCATAACACTGCTTGGACTAACCCTCATGGGATGCGCCCTGGAGCTCGCCAATTATATTTCTCTCTGCTGCCTCGATACCAGAAGGTTACATCCACCGCCTCAATACCTCCAGCTTTCATCTTTACAGGAAGCAGCTGAACGCTCTTAAGGTGGAGCCCGTCGTGTGATCTATGTTGCAATAAAGTTGCTGCCACATGTTGCGAGTGCATATCAGAACAAATGCCAGCGGGGCAGCAACCAGATGCGCCTGATTCTCCCAGTGTTATGAACCGAAATAGATTCTCGGGGCTGTTTGAGGAGTCCGGGGGCGGGTGCAAGTGCACCAAGGAGTCCAAGGAGTGCTGGTCGACGTGGTGTGCCGTTATCATTATCATCTACCTCATCGCCCTCGTCGTATTCTGCATCGTGAGTCATAACCTTTATCATAAATCATAATAACAAATATCTAGTGCGCCCCCACGAGCTATTGTCGGGCCCAGGAAGTCCAATTTCCCGCGCCCGGGCATTTCCAATGACGGACTGTGTGCATCCCTATTTACCTCTTCCACCCCGTTTCATGGCCGAGTGAATCACGCGGGGCATGAAAAGTGGCCCGAAGTGGTAGATCAAAATCACGCGCAGTCATGAATCGTTTTGTGCAAGCGCGTGAATTTGTACGCTCCGAGTGCCTGGCAAGGTTTTCCAAACGGCAGACATGCTCATATCACTCGTTTTCTTTCCACAAACAAACGAGAGTACAGGTCATGGGAACTTTTGAGTCACAAACATGAACATATTTCTATTTCAGTGGATGTTCCTTCACCACAACTCCCCCTCGCAAGTTGCGCCCACACCGAGCTCTCCGTCTTGATATTCTCGGATAAACTTTCGACACTTCCGGCTAATCCTTCCACATGTTTTCGATTGACGCACTACTGAGATCTGCAGCCTAGTCACATTGCAATTCTCCAGTCATGATCAACCCGCCTGAGATATTTGTGATGGTGCTCATGGGCGCCCTTATTTTTGCTATTCTGTGGATGTACGTCTGCTCCTGGAGGGTATCCGTTGACTACAATGCTCCGTAAGAACAAAATGCTTCTGTAGTATCAGTTCTTTTCCAGCAAGTCGGATCCCTTGTATTTCGCTGACGAAGAGGTTCGCCGTGCCAGTGCGGATGTCATCGTTCAGGAAGCACTCGATGAGATTGCGGATGGCCTGATGTGCTGAAATTTCCATTCATAATAAGCTATATCAGTTCCAAGACTTTACCATAAGCACTTGTTCCTTTGGAGATGTTCTCTTTTCGTATTATTTTATTGTTCCTCCTAACTCGTCTTATTTTCGCATCTAGGCGCTCCCAAACATGATTTTACAGATTTTACAGTACAGATAGAACAGTACGATTTAGATGCGTAAGATCAGCGATAAAAGATGTCTTGTAATGTTCATAAATTATCGTTCCCACGATGTAATTGCGCCTGCGAGCATCAGCTTCCCTCTTCTTTCCATTGCTTCTCCCTCCAGTTCAATTACACGCCCCGTGATAAATTGCATGGATTGATGCTGGAAGAAGGCAGCATCGCTTTATTCGGAGGAGCATCTCGGAGATGCACTGGAGATCTCACAAGCGCATGTTCCACCCCGTACTCTTTCAACTATATCCCGGACTTTCTATTATTATTCTCGTGCTTACTCTCATTCTACTATTCTTCGTCTTCTTCACTCAGCTATTCGGCTACCGACGAGAAAGGAGGTACGTGCTCCTTAAGGGTGGCTGAATCCTTCCTTAAAGGTTGGCGTATCTCCATTTGTCTAGTCTCGCACATCTGTATGAACTATACAAATGATGAGTCGCCAGGCATTTGGATGAATTCTTCCAACTCCAATACTCTTGAATAACACAACCGGTCCATGAAGAAGATTACAGGCGCATCAGGGCTATGCCGAGTGAGCTTCCGATAACAATGTGAAAACTGAAGCAGAGTTCCTCCGTCATTTTATTTTGACGATTTCAACGAATAAATGCATTATTGATCAGTCTTTGTGGAACACTCGCGACATAGAGAATTCATAGTTCAGTGTTCTTTGCTACACAAGATCATTTTACATCATTTCACTTGGTCAAGGAACTAAGACCATTCTTGATATCCCATGTTGAACACTTGACACGCAGTTAATTCCCTATTCACAAGTACTGTTTCCAAGGCACCCATCACATTTTAACATTTCCACCTGCCGTGTGTGACTCGAATTCACCTGCACGAATAAGCTACTATTTCGATTGAAATGAGTTGCGTGACACGCAGCGCTCTATTGCCGTGAACCCCGAGCTTTCTCTCCTCTCTAAGAATTAGCGTTTAGATGCAAATGAACATTCTGATTCTTTTGGGACCCATGAGACAAGTGAACGAACCAGGCAAGCTATAGTAAATTCGAATCATGTAATTGAGTTGGTTAGAGCGCGGGTTTTTTTATACTTGCGACCAGAGGTCTCGAATGCTCCGAGTTGTCCGGCACCCGGAAAGTGCTAATTTCCACGCCCGGACAGTACCAACTGCCATCTGCGTCCCTGCGTTCTCCGTTGATTTACCTCTTCTAGCCCCTTCCATGACCGATTGTATTACACGGAGAGTTAAACAGGGGATAGGACATGCTGTTGATCGAAACAGCGTTGTCCCAGGAGCGAGAATTCGTAGAATATGTGTGCTTTTCAATAGCTTTCCTGTTTTGGTTTCCGCGAGATCGCGTGGCGCGCTTGATACGAGTTCTCCCCCCAGATACAGCGATGTGGAGGGTCGTTGTGGACTGGTTCTTCGCCCTCGCCCTGTTCACGATGATCGCCTTCACCGTGGGCATGATCTGCTGGGTCATCCGCAATCGCCTCGGATGGAAGAGGTAATAATATCACAGTTCCAAAGCGATTAAAACTTTCGGTGTGTTCTCACTCCATTCATTCCGCTGCTATTCCCACTGGTCAGAGACGTTCGAAACAAGACGCCCTTTTGAACATGCATACTGTTTCAGCCGTATTTAATTCGCTTCTAGGCGCGAAACTCTTTAGAGTGTCTCTGGCCTGACAGACGAGCATAACTTTCACTGGAGAAAGTTCTTGTTTTCACTGGAGAAAGTTCGGGTCTTTTGACGCATAGGCAACTGATTTGTTACCTCCTTCTAAGTTCGCAAAGGCTGTTGTTTTGGAAAACTATTGACTGAGGTGTTCCAAACGATCCATTCTTTGCACTAAGTCCACGTTTCTCTCTCACCCAATCTCATTTGGGACTATGAAGAGAGGTTCCGTACCTAGATACAAATTACTGCGAGAGGCATGGAAAGAAGAAATCGTATGGGAGTTAGAATCTTAGTCCATTTTGTGGTGGATTAGTAGCTTTTCTCAATCACATAACTATTTCTTCTTTGTAAATCAGAAGAGAGTTGGAAAAAATGCGAATCATTGGTGAGAGGTTGAAGCCCCACAAGGAAAAGCTTCCAGACCCTCACGTTTAATATCCGGGGATGAAAGTATGGCGCATTCCCACGGATGCGTGGTAAAATATTCATTGAATTTCCATTTTGACTCAACAACGAGTAGAATGTTTCAGAGCGGCAGTGGATCTGAATTTTCTATGTACTGCCCATGTTTCCGTGGAAAAGTGCCGCAAATGGGTGCCCGACAATATAGTTAATTCGAATTCAGGAAGATCCAGGCGTCCTATGAAGCTGCGGCACTGTTCGAAGGAAGCATCGATCGGGCGGCAATAGAAATGCGAGAGCTCGAAGAGAAGCTGAACATGTTCCTTTGAATCACATTCAAAGCATGGTTACAGGAGCACATACATCACCAGTTCTTATTTTGTGCAACAAATTCTGATTGTAGGAGACTTGCGAGAGTTCAATAAAATCAATTAGTTTGTGTTTTAGTGATCTCCAGACAAATCTTTCATTCCAAAAATAATCCCATTCTGACAAAGCAGTGGGACTCGTCCAAGCAAAATCGCACAGAAATTTTTAAAAAGTCACTACTACGCTGACAGTATTATTCGCTTTGAATACTTAATAGACTGACCTCATTGGTAAAGAACATTGAGTGCATTTCGATTCTCTTTGTAGAATGATTGTAAATGGTAACGAGGATTTCGAATGATGTCACGTACTCTCTGGCAGATATCTGTGTTAATGATCGATCGCATATTATATTCCCGCTTATTTCTGAGGAGCTGGTCGTAAAATGAGGAAAAATATATAAGCGTCGTCTTCTCGGAACTACGTTTTGAAGTTTCTTCGACGATAAAATTTGAGAATTCCCCTTCCCCCCTAGTCTAATTTCTTCTTACAAGTGAATGTTTTGTTTTTACTGTGCATAGTATTTGAACAAACAAATTATAGCGAACAAATTTATTTTTTATCATTCAGGAACGACGACGGGGCTCGGGAATGATGAAGCAGGGGACAACGTAGATCGGATCACCATCGGCCAGGCCAAGGGAGAGAGGGGTGTCCGTGGGCTCGATGACCCTCGCGGAGCGAAGGCGAATGCGAACGGCCATGCGGACCTCCGAGTACCCGTGCGGCTGGAGGAACCACTCCAGGTACTTGAAGAGCTCCTCGAAGGTCTGCGTCGTCCCGATGAGCACGGCCGAGGACTGGAAGCACTGAAACCAATGCTAAAGATTGAACGAAACCACTATAAAGCCAAGCTAAAAGTACTCACGTCAGTGTAGAAGAGGTGGAGAAGCCTCGTCTCCTCGAAACTGCCGTCACGGAGATCGACTTCAGAGTCGGCCATTTCTAAAACATTTTTAAGAAAATATCTTGAAGAAATTATAATCTGATTTTATTTTATTCGGAAAGAGCAGAAAAAATGCTACAAATCCTTTTTTAAATTATTTTCCAATGATTTTTCTACGAGAAGTTATGATTTTTCAAAGTTTGAAAATCGCACCTGGGTTGGGAGCTGGAGAGAGAGATGGGAGGACCGACCGCCTCCGACGGGTGCAGACGACTCGACTGAGGTGGGCGGGGCCAGAGGGCCGAAATTAACTTATGCAAAACTTTGGGATTCAAATTTAATTATGCAAAATGGCAAAATAACGCCCTGGGAGCGGGGGAAGTGTCGATTCCTAGGTAATCGATGGTGCTGAACTCGAATTTTGATATTAGAAAATTGCCACCCTCGTCTACGACTACGAGTCACCAAGAAAATCAAAAAATGTAAATTGAGCCCTGAGAGCCGGGGAAAGAGTCGTTTTATAGGTAATAGATGGTGCTAAGTTCGATTTTTTATATTAAAAAATTGTCACCGTCGTCGACGACTACGAGTTCGTCACCAACAAAATAAAAAATCGTAAATTACGCCCTGAGAGCCAGGAAAAAATCGATTTTGAGGTAATCTAGTGTGCTCAACTCGATTTTAATATTAGAAAATTGCCACCCTCGTCGACGTGTACGAGTTCGTCACCAATAAAATTAAAAATCGTAAATTACGTCCTGAGAGACAGGAAAAAATCGATTTTTAGGTAATCTAGTGTGCTCAACTCGATTTTAATATTAGAATATTGCGACCCTCGTCGACGAGTACGAGTTCGTCACCAATAAAATTAAAAAGCGTAAATTACGCCCTGAGAGCCAGGAAAAAATCGATTTATAGGTAATCTAGTGTGCTCAACTCGATTTTAATATTAGAAAATTGCCACCCTCGTCGACGAGTACGAGTTCGTCACCAATAAAATTAAAAATCGTAAATTACGTCCTGAGAGCCAGGAAAAAATCGATTTATAGGTAATCTAGTGTGCTCAACTCGATTTTAATATTATAAAATTGCCACCCTCGTCGACGAGTACGAGTTCGTCACCAATAAAATAAAAAAATTACAACGTAAGCCCTGAGTGCCGGGGGAAGAGTCGAATTTTGGAAAATCGAGGGTGCTGAACACGATTTTGGAATTAGAAAATTTCCACCCTCGTCAACGACTGCAATTCGTCAACAATAAAATAAAAATTGTAAACTAAGCAATGAAAGATGGGATATGGTTTCGATGGTGATAAATTTGATTTCAATTATTCGACTACGACAACGAGTTCGTCAGCAATACAATAAAAATTGTTAAGAAAAACCTGAGACAGGGGAAAAATCATTCCGTACGCTTTCAATGTTGATAAATTCGATTTCAATTATTACAAAATTGTTCCTTCGGTTACGACAACGAGTTCGTCAGCAATATAATCAAAAATTGTAAATAAAAACCCGAGAGACGGTAAAATCGTTCCATACGTGTTCGACGGCGATAAATTCGATTTCAATTATTACGAAATTTGTGTACCTCGTCGAAGGAAGTAACCGATACATTGTCGGAACCAACTGTCGGGAACTAAATCTGTCGCGATCCAATTATTTCTGGGAATCAAATATTGTCGGGATCCATATCCTGTCGCGAACCTCGTCACATGTTGCGAGATCACGTAACACTGAGTGGCAGATGTGCGTCCATCCATAATATATTGGTTACCAGGCGTTTCCCGCCGCCTTC
>JACMIG010000917.1:0-22030 GCA_014805385.1 Levipalatum texanum
GGGCCGGACTAAGCTCATCCCATTACAATTAGCGCGCTCCTATTATCGGGGGAAATCCATGGTGGAGTAGATATGCTCGCCGTCTCGCGCATCAAAATACTGTGTGTGTCTCATAGGAGTAATAGCGTATCATCCACTCATTTCCTCTCCCATCTCCGATTCCCCCCCCCCCTCCTCCCTCTCGACCCACCGTATAGCACGCATTTCCCAGCATGAGCCATCCGCCGACGCGCCCGTGCGACCAGACGTTCTGCAAAGATTATGAGGATTTGAATATACGGTAATTCCCGCCAAAATGACTAAACCAGGGTGATCTATGCCTCTGGCGAAAATCAAATGTCCCTTGAATATCACTTACACCCTCCATGAGTATTCCGTACGAGAGGACAAAGAGGAGCAGCGAATGCAGAATCGCCAGACCGATCCACATGCAGAATTGCTGAAAATGTTGACCATGAACTCAATACCAGGCAGATTGCCGTAGCTCAATGTTCTAATAGAGCGATTTGTTGCCGTGACTATGCTGAAGTCGAAGAATCTAGTACTTCATAAATATAGTGGCATTAAAGATGCAAATCCGGTGGAAAGAACAACTAATGTAAATTAGATTGCTTTGTCTTCCATGTTTTTCAAGCCAAGAGATCTGATGCACCTTTTTTCAAAAATGGTTTAAAAAAGCATACCCCAATACTAAATGCCCTCTTCTGGAAGGAGTAGTAGAGGGCTGGAACGCGCATCATCTGCTCCTCTGCCACGGGTCGATCGAAGAGGCCTGCAGAGAACAGTATTCATATTATGCGTCTGAAGGATCCGAAACTGTCTACGGAAGGAAGGGCTGAATATTCTAATTTTGGTGCCGAAGTGGATCTATTTTCTCTGGCAAATGCTTCAATTTCGGTGATTCAAATCCAGGTGAACTGAGAATTCAGTAAATGCTAATACATTCCGAATTGACAATGAGCTGGCCCTGATCGAGAGGGTGGAAATTTATAAATGTTCAGTATTCGGGCTCGGGAGATGGCGATCTACGCTGACACCAAACAGCGTTACCTCCCGTGCTCGTTTGTGGTGCTGAGTTGCCACACGAACAGTAATACACCTTCCAACGATGCTAGAGGTGATCGGTGAGATACCAGCCTTGTAAAAAAAAGAACACATGTTTCGCTTGAGTGGCGGCTCTCGTCAATCGATCTATCGACTCCATCAATCGATTGCAGTCCTCACCGAGGCAAATGGGCGGCAGCGCCGTGAAGAGCGTATTGAACATGGCAATCGTCCACCGCTCGAACAACGTCTGACCGGACCACGCCGAGAAGAAGGCGAACCTGATAATGAGAATGACAATTCTAATCGATTAAAATAAAACTGTGAAACACTAATCCGGCCGGATAGTTTATATACTCGACAACTCACCACAGCTCGATGATGTAAAGCGTAATGTTCTTGTAGAACGAGTACAGGATGACCTGCAATAATTTAGCCATTATTATAATCAAGAAGCTGTCAACAACATGTTTTTATTCTCAAGGAAAACGGGACACTTCTATTGAAAATTAAAGCCATTCGAAACAGCCTATCAAAAAACTACCATTTCAAATTGATCATGATAAATCAGTGAAGAACCGACGTCACTGGTTTCATTACGGCCTTAATTCTATTGCAAAAAAACGCAGTAACAGACCAATGGATTACTGCTCGAATTGAGTGAGGGGGGGGGGAGGGTTCAGCCCGCTCTCTACTGCGTTTTTCTGGGAGGGCGTACCTTGACGCTGCGATCGAAATTCCACGCCCCGTGTACGAGTAGTAGCCGACGAAGGAAATGGAACTGGGCAATGGCGTAGTCCGATGCCGAGGCAGCCTGGAAGATATTGGAGATGTTTGGACGAAAATAAAACAAAATTGCATAGTAGTTTCATAATTATCAACAAAAATAATATTATCTACGCAGATGCAGCCTGAAAGATATTGACGATGTTTTAATTTGCAGACGAAAGGGTTGCCAATTGGAAACAAATTATCAGCAGCCATAAAAAGTAATTAATTGGTTCCAAATCAACGGGTTGTGGCGAATCGGCCAGATCCCCATCTGATCCCTCTTAATTACGGCAATTCCAGCAGCGTCTGATTGTGATGAGACTTTACTAGTTTGTCAAATAAAATTTAGCCTGATTGAAGGAAAAAGGTCGAGCGCGACTCCGAGTTTCATAGGAAGAGTGATTGGGGGTAGACATAAAATCATACAGTCCAAGATAATCGTTGATAAAAGTCTAAAGCCCCATAAATGACTGTTGTGCAACGCCCATTGCACGGGTTTCTCGAAGATCCGCAAGAAAAAATCGGAGAAAACTATTTTCTCCTTCTGATTTCTTCCTATTCCCTGACGGAAACGTAGTGCCCCCCAAATATCGTCTTCGGCAATTTTTCTACCATAAATCTAAAATAGCAGAGACTTTTCGCGTAGCTCCAACTACGCTCTATTGGTTCCGCATAGTCCCAAGCCTGTTTTCCCCCCACTAATATTCGCGCCCATCTTCTAGAAACTGCAGTCCCGAAGCAACTAGTTGCTCCGATCATCAAAAGAAGTCATAAAAAAGGAAGCCTGTAGCGCTTATTCTTCCTCATTCTCACCTGCAATCCCTCCTCGCCGGAGATGCCGATGCCGACGTGCGCTGCCTGCAAAGGAAAGTAATCACAATGTTTTGTCGGTATTGTGGAGTCGTGGAACATTGCAATTCGTAAACAGACGATCAAATAAAAAATCATAAAACGGCTAATCACCTGATTTCTGAAGATTTACCAAGTTCCTAGCAACGTTTTCCACACTCCAATGGAAATGGAAATGCATCAAATTGAGGTTGAATAGTACTCCAACTCCAATCCTCCTATGCTCCCCTTCTCTCCTCTCCCACCTGTATCATGGCGACGTCGTTGGCTCCGTCTCCGACGGCGAGGACGACGTGGTCGCCGAGGCCTCGTACCATCTCCACGACCTCCGCCTACAAGGGAATACCAGTAACGGAAGAAGGTTTGGGTGAGCATACTCCTGTGATATTATTGCTTCACACCGTCAAAATATTAGATTACAAATATCTTGTGCAACGAGAATCCGCATGGTTCCAGCCGCGAGCTAGTGGCAGTACTAATCTAAAAATATGCGCGCTTTTTTCCCCCGTTGGTTCGGACGGCATTAGAGCTCCCATAGTAGTAAATACGTGGTCTTTCGAATCAATTGCAATTTATCGTATCGCCTCTACAGAAATTGTTCCGCATACTCTATTCTTCTCCCGTAGGCCCGCACGGCAGTAGAGATTTTACAACAATAAAGGCGAGGTTTTGAGATGGAGCATATTGGAGAATGTACGCTTCCCGAAGAGGATTATTCGACTAATTTCGGCAGTGCAACGAGGCTCCGCATGATTCCTATTATGGCACTTCCCAAGGCGTATAAGTAAGAGTCCCGGACGCGCAATTCTTTCCCAGTAGCCGCAGAGGGCATTGGAGCTCATATAATAAGTGGCGTGGTTGTACTGGTAACGTGATGATTATCGCTTCCCGTCGCAAGTTGCTAGTTTAATCTCGGTTGTGCAACGATAATCCACATAGTTACCATCGCGAGCTACTATGGAAGTTACGAAAGCATCTAAACACCCGTACAGTACGCGGTATTATCTCTCCATTGGGAAATCTAATCGAATGACCGGATAGAGATAGCGTAGATGGCGAGGATCACCAAGATTTGAAAGCTCCGTTAAACCTTTGATTTTAATGAAAGTTTTGAAGTCAGAACAGAACAAGCAATCGGCATTCTGTGGAGACAGCGTAGCGACAATGCGCATGGTTTCTAAAGAGATAGTTTTGGTCGAAATTTTTGCTGGCTTTCCGAAAACTGTAGAATGTCTTCGTAGCATCTCCACAGAAGTAGTTACTCTGAAGTAGCAACAAGAAAAGTAGTAACAGAAGTAGCTCTGATTGTGAGAACATCCAATGAAGTGCAAGTTCCTTGAAAAATAAGAAATCCCGAAACCAGGCGGTGCGCTGTCGCGCGCAATATATTAGAAATAGACGAATCAGCGAAGTCGGCACTACTCGGCCGTGTCTCCCACCGTGGTGGGGAGGAGACTAGGCCACGTGGTGTCGAAAATACATTGGGAGGGTTGCCGGCTCGTGGCAAAAATCAATGAATAGGATCAATATATCGAAAGAAGGTGATCAATAAGATCGATATATCTGCAGAAAGCGGAGGCTCCCGAATGGTCAAAACCCACCCACCCTTTTTGAGAGATAAGTGCCGGATAAAGACAAGCCTGACCAACCTTCTGCATCGGACTCATGCGGCAGCAGACGACAGAGCGACACCGCAGCGCGAGCTCCCCAAAATGCGTCCTGCAAATCTCCATAATATTGATGCTGGGAAGGCAGCAAATTATAAAATTGGTGCTGTGGTCAGCATGTCAAACAAATTTTCAATTCATTCGGCTGCTGCCACCGCGATTACACGGTTTTCATACGATAAATCTTTATTGATTCAATTACTAAGTCGGGTGTTCCGTCAATTCGCCTGGCTTCCTATCCACTCTCCATGGTGCCCCTCCCCCCTTCACGCCCACTCACCGTGCCTCTCCCGTCAGCGCGTGCACGAGCGACTTGCCGTCGATCACCATGCAGACCTCCCTGCAACGAAATGGCATTGTTAGAGATGTATTTCTAGAAAAGAAATGCTCAACGTAGTATCAGCGATATTCCCAGCGAGATTCTATTAGCGCCCCCATGAAACTCAAGTAACCCTGGTTTGATCACGACAGTTATCAATACCGCTGCTCCAAGATTTTAATCTTTTTTTGTTTAAAACCTATTAGGACTTCCCGCCATCACAATCTCCGTGGTTGAATGGGCTGTCCTTTGCTACCCTCCGTGCTTCATTCAGCGATGGATAAGGAGTGACAGCAGCGATATAACGAAATCGAAGTAATCATCGGATTTCTCAAGAAACCCAGCTATGATCGTTAAACGAAACTCAAATAGACATGGTCTATTAGATCTACTTAAAATCGCTGTTCCAGGATTCGAATCTCCTAATTGGACTTCCTGTCACCGCAATCTGCCTGGTTCAGTGGGAAGGGATAATCAGAGGTCTGGCCCTAGGGGAAGGAAGACAGTGAGTTCAGACGATAAAGATCACCTCCGTTGTTCTTCAGCATGCTTGGCTCGTGCGTTGAACTGCGCCAGCTTGGCATACCTGGAACAATTCGCATTATTATCGGGGTCTCATATATGATAGGCGAAGAAACAAGGCGTATCAATTACCCCTTCAATTCATTAAAAAAATCGATAGAATTTTGGAATTCTATTTGTGCCTGCATCAGAGTAAAAAAGGAACTAAAGCGATTCCCCGTTGATTGGATGATGATCATGTACCGAGCTCTAACAGGCAAGAGAACCTGGCGCATCAATGCCACTCTCAAATCATAAACAACGAGTTGAAGGATAGGAACTCGATAATAATGTGGGTAAGAATTCCATTTAAAAAAACAGAAAAATCCGTGTTTCAATGGAGTTGCATGACTATCGTAAATACCAAGAAACACTCACGTTTCGTCGTACGTGTGCTTATCGACAATCAGCAACTCCGTTGCGTGGTTGCACAGCGCGCATGAGTGGGCTGAATTTTATCGATTCTCCGGAAAAATAAACACGATTTTTTTTCGCATCTGCCGCTAGCAGGCGCAATTTTGTATCACTTGTCCAATAATTTGGGCAGTTGACAATAGTTTGATACGGCCGAAAAATAAACCAGGAGACTCGGTGTTTCAGAGGGCCGTAATGGTGAATTGATGTAATTTACAAATGATCATTTTGCGTCTTTGTGGCTACAAGAAAAACGGCGACTACGAAAAATCATATTTTTCGCTGAATATCCGAGACCGCGCGGTTCCGGTCCACTCACCAATGTTAATGGCCGTTTCCCTCTTGTCACCAGTGAGCATCCAGACGCGAATATCCGCTTGCATCAGGGCTTGGATCGTCTCCGGGACGTACTGGAAATGAAGTAAATTTCGAGGGAAAATCGGCGTCTGATCGTTCATTAACCGTCTGCAATTCCTAATTACTACCACTACGAGCATGAAACCACATGGTTGTGCATACCGATGTGGCTGTCAAAAAGTCAGGAGCTAGATATGGTGAGCTCTGTTACAATACAATAACACTACATTTTTTTAAAAAAATATGACTGGAGAATTAGTGGCTCGTCAATCTCTAATAGATTTTCTATCTGTTCGTGCTCGATCCTCCTGGTTCCATCTCCATGCCCTCCAGTCCTCCTCCTCTCAGCTCCCTCCCCTTCCCACCTCTTGTAGCTTGTCCTCGATGGCCGTCGCTCCCACCATGCTCATATCCCGCTCGATCGCTTCGGCACACGCATCAATGGCCTGGGATTTGTTTTATTGGAATGGCGGAGAAGGAGAAGGAGGATAGGAGGGAAGGGTTGATTGTGAGAAGGGAGAGAAGAGGGAGAAAAGAAGAGGGAGGAGAGACGGGAGAGATGGGGAGTAGGGGGGGGGAAGAAGATAGGAGCTAGAGAGAAGACGAGGAAGGGGACAAAAAAGAAGAGGGGAAGAGTAGAAGGAGAAAGGAAACGAGGTTCCCACCTTCTGCCGATTATCAATTTGCAGCGTGGCACGCTTGAAATCCGCCGACCATGATGCGTAGACATCCTGAACAGAAAAGTGTTCACGGCCTACAGAAACAGCGCTCATGGTACTTCTATTCCTTATCCTGTTGTCATAGCAAAACAAGTCAGAGAATATCTCGGTGCACATTTGGGTCTTACAATTAGTGGAGTATCGCAGACATTGAATGAAAATTTCTTTACAAAGAAACCGAAATGCTAAACTGATCATAAGCTTAAAATGGCTTCAGTAATACACTCCAGCTGACACGGTAACCTCGCTGGTTTATTTCCGGGAAGAATTTTTTTCCAACAAATTCCGTACCTCCGGTATAATCCTCATCGCAAAGCAGAGTGTACGGTAGCCGAACGAGGCGTACTCCTCGAGGTGATCCTTCAGCTCCTGCAAAGAGTCACTGATTGTGAGCAAGAATGACTCTAGTTGACGCCTCAAGAATCTTGGGGTGTATAAAAAAACGGAACTGCATCGGTGACTCCTCATGGAAGTCCACGGTAATAAAATGTAGAAAATAAACGAAAGTCCTCAATAGGTCAACTCACTCGAAGATCATCTCCCTTGGTGGAGCGCGCGAGCCGATCGAAGATCACCGTGTCCTGCAGGGAATGCTATAGATTACGGTAATTACAAAAAATGATAAATAATTTCCCAGTTTTCCATACCATCAAAGCCAGAGGCCGCCATAAAATAATTATTGTATAAAATCGTGAAAACAATACAGCGACGTTTTAAAACTCTCCGGAAGGGTAAGAATCAAACCAGGCAGTTCCGGGAAGCACAATTCTAATCTAATTGTAAGTGCTGTTGAATTCAGGCTCACCGCTCCCTTCGTGTACAGCTTGATGGCTCCATCGGGTGCGCGGATGATGACACTCATGCGTTTGCTGTAAATTTCAAAGATTATTGTTGTTATTTTGGAGGTTACCTCAAAACAGGCACTTTCTACAGGCAGCGATTAATGAAAACGTAATGCCAAAAGGAATCCGTTCCCCTGTGGTTGTCGATACAAATATTAGTTGCATCCGGTGAAACAATCTCAACCCAGCGATTCTTTGTTGCAGTGCAGATAAAAATCAGGAGAATACGTGTAGTGCTGAGAATCCTACTTCGGGAGTTTAAAATTATTTTTAAAAAATATGTATTGATTAATTCCCCACCGATCGCTCGTGAAGTCGATGACGTCCAAAATCTCGATGGTCTCATCGTTGCCTAGCTGCAAAGGAGAAATTGGCTCGCTACGGGAATCCAAGTGGATTGTCGTCTTTGACAGCTTTAATTTAATTCCTGGCGGTGAAAACGACAATAACCAGATTCCGTATAGATAAAAAAACAGTAACGAGGTATGCGGGGTTTCGAAAGCTCGACACATCTTTTATTTATCTCATCAGACAACTGTCGCCTAACGTAAGCCGCGAAAATTAAGCCGGAAAGATCGAAACCAAGTGCATTTGTATTGAACTGTCAACATTAATCCAATTACGAGCGGCGCATGTCGATCCAGGAGTCTTGGGGGCATCAAATATTTACATTGCGCAATTAGGCCGAAATGTCTCTCATAAAATAAAACTCACAAATCGGACGACGACCCTCTGAGGCAGTCTCGTGTGGAAGACGACGCCGCTCGCTGCTACTCCCCTCACGAGGGCTCCCTCGTCCGGCGACGAGCCCTGGTACAGCAGCTGCAAGGAGGGGAAGATATGATTTGGAAGAGGGGATCGCTACTGCGTTTAGGGGGGAGAAACTTAGCACTACTGCGTTTAGTCCATGAAATAAATAGGCCATTTTCGATCGTTGCTAGCGAACGAAACACGGCTCCTTCGACAATACGATGAATGGAGCTGTAAAATACCCGAATGTTGTGATTGCGAAGTTCTGAAAGCGCTACTGTAATAGCGAATAGTGAAAGCGAAAAGCACCTGGTGGCATTGATAATAGCGAAGAGTGGAAATTTTTTGCAAGAGGAAAAACGATACTCGACTAGGGCCAATCCCCGACAATACATTTATGACGCGGCGATGATGTGTGAAATCACCCAGTAATTGCGCAGCAACGGATCTGGTTTTTAATGTCTTTTTTCATGGGATTAATGCTCCACGATATATTGGCCCTGATTCAAATACCGCAAAATACAATATTCGTTGAAACGTTCATCCGACTTGTTTGGCAGGAAGCCCCAGAAAATACTCGCTGCTCTCCATCCTACCCACAAAGCTAACAAATCCAGATGTCCTTGATTCTCGATAGGAGTAGGAACAACCTTGTGGCAAAAAAGCGTAAGAAGAGACTATTAATGTATCCTAGGGAATATCCTCGGGAATATCCAAGAGAATATCCTCGGGAACTAATTAATTACGCGGAGGGGTGACATGAAATCACCAGTTTCTCTTTGAGCAATGAAAGTTTTTTTATTAGAAATAAACGATATATTAGTCCTGATTCAGATATCCTACTAAAAATCATCGATGAAGCATACATCCTCCTAGTTTGGTTAGTATCTCCGAAAACATTCCCACCTCTCCATCCTTGTTCTCCGGAACGATCGTGTGGCAGGATGCCATCATGGTCAGCAGCTCGCGAATGGCCACGCCACGAGGAGAGGTCTGCAAAAATGTTCAATTTGTTTATACATCGAGGGCTTGGGATTACTTTCCACTGCTTCTTTTATCTACTAAACAAGTATAGCGACTCTGCGATTCCCCCGCTTTCATAGAAGATCAATAAATTATAGCAACGAAAGCAACAACAGATCGATCGATCACTTCATTCCTTGACCGCAAAATTCTTAGTGCATCACAACGTTCTGCGTGCTTTCACAGACGAACAGTAAATACTATTTACTAAATAGTGGGAAAATATGATGAATTGGGAAGAAGCTCTTTATCAATGATTCCATCCCCTTGCATTCTAAATGAATCTCGAGATACCGCGATTCGCCTGTTTATCCAGAATGCATTTTGCTTTCGAGAGGACAAGAGCAGTTTGAAAAGTGAATCAACTACGCGCATCGGTGCAGCAGTGCTGTGCTAATTACGGGTACTCTCAAGAATAACAATCTCGCGGTGCAATATAGGTTAGAATTTCCGCCACTAAACTATCACAGCTGCTAAATCATCGTGCTTCAGATACAACTCATCCACCGTCCTCCGTTATCCACACATCTCATCCATACACTCCCTCCCTCTCCATCTACCTCTCCTCTCCACTCCGACTTCCTCCCTCCCTCCTCCCCTCCCCCTTTCCTCCATCCCCTCCACCACTCACTGGATCCGCATGGTAGTCCTCGATGAGCTGCGGGTCATCAAACTCGTCCGCCTTGCTGTCGCCGTACGACTTCGACCCCACCGATGCCCTGATGTTGTTATTTTGTTTAGAATTTCTATTCTCCACTGACACAAAGCTCTTGAATTTATAAGTAACGATTCTTAGCAACCTCCATACTGAAAAAGTGGAGAAAATAAAGAAAAAAATCGTCGTTCGAGGCGAGAAAAGACTATTTTTTTACAATTTTTTTCTAACAAACATTTACGAAAAATAATGAAAGGAGATACTAACTTCTTCCATTTCATTATATTCTGCGTCAGCGTGCCCGTCTTGTCGCTCATCACGAATTTTACCTGTAAAAAGATAGTAATATTTGGAAAATCCTCTGAACTCAAAACATTGCGATTTGACGTGGCAAAGTTCGAATAAAACTATGATAATGGATCGATAGCGAAAGTTTTGAAAAATACAAGGCGATTTCACGTTACCTAGTTCGAATAAAAGAATTCAAAGATGTTTAACCGGTAATATAATTAACTCCACCGCTCCACACACACACCAGGAGATTGTATGTGCCACATCATAAAATCAATCTCATTCATAGGAGCGCTACCTGTCCCAGCTCCTCGTTGAGATTGCTCGTCCTAGCAACTGCACATGAATCCGAATCCTCGTGATACATCGCGAGGTCCTGGTTGATGAACGAAGCCTGGAAGGGAGAGCAGGTAGATTTTTTTATTTATCTGTCTATCTAATTTCGAAAAAAATCTTATTCCACATTAGAATTATCGTTCGTTGTAAAGGTGACTAAAGGGTATTGAATGAAAGAGGTGTAGAAATTGCTCATGATATCTGATAGCAGCAACCATGTGATTCAACGTTTCTGCCATTTTATAAATTCGCTAATCTCGAGTATCGCAATAATAACGTTTCCGCCTTTTCATCAATTAATTAATCTCGAATATCCACCGAGATTCATTTCCCTCATACCTGGAAGAATCGCACCAGCTCCAAAGTGACCTGCAGCGAGATCGGGATGAGATTATTGTAGAGGATGAAGAACGTCACGACGTTCCACAAGAATCCGGTGCGCGCTGACTTGGCCTCCACTGTAAATGCGTGGCTACCGTACTCCTGGTTCGGGGCGAATCGCAGACTGGAAGAAACAAGCACTTACTGATCGGCTTCAGGTACCATGCATTTGGGATGTAATAGACGCGGACGAGTTCAGCGCCTGGAAAAAAGTGTGATGTTGCACCATAAAGACGCCGCTTTATTATCGGAACTCGAGATTCACATCTATTAGGTTGCGAACGAAACATAAAATCGCCGAGTTTGTCATGTGCTCAATTTCCGGCAGAAATCGCCATCAATAGACTTCGCTACTGTGTTTTTCTCATAGAGCGGAGGAAGAGAATTCTTACCAATAGCCGAAATCAGTGCCAGCGAAACGAGAACGAAGAAGAGCACGATAATGCGCCGATTCGTCATGACGTCAACGTTGGATCTGCAGGGAAAAAACGTTAAAAGTGCGCAGTTTGAACAGGTTGAAATTAATTTACGTTCGCCATAAAATGGCGATAAATTCTTGAAAGCCCACGGATGTGTGGAAGAGGATGGTCAAAAGGCCATAGTGACACTGATTGTGAGACATAAACGGCGCAACATTTGAAGCCAGATCGATAAGTTATAATTTGGTTGACACGCAACAATATTGATACTCACTGCTTCAGCGGAGCCATCTTGCTGTTTAGCAGGATCTTGGCATCGTGTCCCGTGTAGATGACGGCGCCGTAGATCCAACTGCAATAACGATGATAGCAAAAAATCGATTTCAACTAATCTTTAAAAATCCATATCAAGCGAAGAAAGCAATAAAAACCCACGGCGTATTCTTCAGTCGCGCTCCTCGCAGCAAGAGTTGGTCGATTCCTGCAAGAATCGCGAGTAAATAACCCTTTTTTACAATTCTCAATTTCCCGATGTCTCGACTAATCGAAACCACGCGGTTCGCCGGTAGAGAAAGATATAATAGAGGAGCACGCAATAGAAGAAATGATCGGAAGTCGCTTCCTCCAAACCAATTAGGGCTATAAATTCATCGGATTTGCCGGTCTGGGATACTATGAGTCGCTATCCAATATCATGATGAGATTAGATAAAGGGCGCAGAGCATCACCCCCTTGCTACTGAATTTATCTAATCGATAGGGTTCCAAAATTTACCCAGTATCGTACCAAAGTGCTTGGCGTCGTCGCCGATGCTGAGATTGCCCGCGAATTCGTTGACATGCCGCGACGGTAGTTCGCACTCGATCTCGCCATGGAAGGAAGCGAGGAGGGACGAGGAGGTCAGAGACGACGTCGAGTGGAGGGACTGCAAAGGGGGTTCCTTCGATTAGCAATACTCCAGATTTACTACGTTTAGCAGCCGTCCGGCTTGTATCGGAAAGCATCCGGAAATTATTGTCTCTCATAGCATGAAAATAGTCATGAAAGAAACCTAGTTGATTCATGTTTCAGGCAGATCGTTAAAGACAAGCTCGAGTTTATTCCGTAATCGATCACGCTTTTTGCATTCCCACCTGTTTGATCTTCAGATTAGTCTCGCCGTCGAGGTTGGAAGTCTCGATGTACGCCATGCCCTGCAATTAATCACCGATTGCGAACCAGGAAGATTGATGTCCTAGAACTGCTGAAAAATTGAGCAGATATATCATGTACTGGTGCGTATTGAGCACCGACTCGGTATAAATACAACCCTTCTGTGGAACTTGCAAATAGTTTTTTACATCTACAATTCATACCCGTTAATATTTTCGACCCAACTCTAACCAATCTATTTGAAACGAACCAGGGAGATGGATGCCCGAGATGGCAAATAAATAAAGCGGATATAGTATGCCATCAATCACTGCGTATTTCCCGTTCAAAGACGAAAATTTCCAAGACAACGACTCCTCCACACAAAAAGTTACCATGTTGATCGAATCAATGGATTTTACCAGGGTGGTAGTTCTCCATCGCCAATAAATTTAAATAAATCAGACCTGTGATTCCGACGATGCGAGGAGTAGCAGATCCGCGGGGAACATGTGGTCGTTCTCGACGCGGATGATCTGGCCGACGTGCACCTGCAATTCGGGCGGCATTCAAATATATAATTATCCTCGATACCAGGAGAATCCAAGTTTCATGAACGCATAGTTTGGAATCGAGCAAATGCAATGCAATAAAATTTCGTCCAACATTTCATAAATCATCATTGTTTTAGTCTAGTAGATACCAGGTGAATGCACGTTTCGCCAATATCTAAAACGAGTATGCATCAAATTCCACGCAATACACAGAGGGAGCCCTCAAACCCAAATAATAAAAGATAAATAAATTTTTTTATCTTCCATACAAGACGACTCCATGTCTCGCAAATGCCTAAACCGGGACTGGGCAATTACTATGCAACCAGGAGCGACTCACATCTTTCCACCGTGCCTCCCGGAACGTCCCGCCCTCGAGGATGTACGTGGGGAAGTTGTTGACCTTGTTATCGGAGCGGCGTCTCTTCTGGATAAGCAAGCAATAAAATGAATCGCCAATCGATATTGTTATAGATCGGAAGAAACTTCTGACAATGTCCTCGAAGATCTCCTTGAGGGCCGAGATGGAGAGGATGATGAGGAAGGGCACGAGCGTCGTATATCGACCCGTCGGAGAAATGTCCGGGATTTGCTGGAAAATTATTTTGGGGATGAGGATAAAATGTAAGTGATATCGTTCGCTAATTCACCTGGAGCTAAATACGAATTCATTGAATCATTAAACGACCTGGTTCTGCTCGCACCACGAAAACACATTTTAGTGAGGCTTCTCTAAATTTATAGATTGCAGAGCTGTTTGACCTATCTTCGATCGTCTATAGAGTTCCATAGACATAAAGGATGCCAACAATGATATGCCGTCCATTTCACGCAGGGTTTTTCGATCCACGTGGGATTCCGAGCGCACTATCATCAACTTTTTCCCGCAAAATGTAAGCGAAATCTGGGTGCTAACGTATATTCTACTTTAATGGATGAGAGACAATAAATGGATATTCACACCTGTAGCAGTGCTATGCAGAGGAAGAAGACGTTGTTGTACCGCCTGAACTGCTCGAAGAGAAATCGAGGGATGAACGACAGCGCCGAGTATTTGCAGGTACTGAAATATTATTCGTGAATTATTTATGGAATGAGAGAGTATTGGCTTGTTATTTTTACAAATCACATAGCGTTTTAAGGACCATGTGATTCGGCGCACCACGAGCAACTAAAAAATGATTATTAACTTCCTCGGTAAAAGTCCAACTCTCTGGATTTCACACAGAGAAACGGTAGCTGTCAACAAATACCCCTACCATTTCGAGCATCAACGATCTCTACACGGATACCCTTATCCTGTCCCTCTCTAGTTTGGATCGTTAAAAATAAATCAATAAATGAACATACCTAATAACATTATTGCAGAACTTTTGTGGTTGGTGTGGCGAGTTGACGTGGATGTGCCGATTGGACGTGGGCACGGCGTGGGCCGTCGGCATTCTGAAGGAAGTTCAACAATTCCCTCATTCATTTATAGCTATTCCCATAACTGCTATCTGTTTCCGTAGTTTCTAAAGAATCAGAGTCATCGCACAAACTAGCAGTCACTTTCCGGGGCACCATGACAGAAAATTATTAGAAGCATTTACAATTAGACGACGAGCGTTTCTGGCAATATCAGTATGCTCATTTCTCACACGTCAATTTATATGATACCAGTCTACGAATCAATGCACTTTTTTCTTCGTTATGGGAAAGCATGTTTTACTGTTCGAGTTCAATGCTCCGATCCAACAAGACGAAAAGAGCCGTACCTCTCTTTAATGTGGTTTCGTTACAATCTCCGTCGTCCGCAGTGCATCCTATGAAGGCGGGGAAACCTGAATACTTGTTTAATCGCGCTAGACATATGGCCTCATCACTACGGGCAATTGATAGCGGTCGATAGTGCCCGTGCGAATAGCGTGATAATCGACTACAAAGTGATACCAGCGGAGGGAGCGAGGGCGTCATAGGAAGTGAGAGTTCTCTCCCTCTCTCTTTGACACAAAGCAGTAGGGGAAGTCAACAATCATCCAGGGAGGAAGCAGCATAAACAAGAGAGCAGTCGTCACAGATCGATCCACTCGACTCGCGTGCCATTTAAAAAGTCCACGAGGCGTAAAAAGAGACGCAATGCTGCCAAGGTCAAACTAGATTTGAGCTATGGCGAGGGGGTAGGCGGGCATAAATCGCGGGAAACTAACACGGACAAAAAACTAGTCGACCGGAAACTCCATCATGTCGCGTTTCGGATCCTTTGCCGGCGAAAGTTTGCGTGTAAGCATAGTGAGGCAAAACTGGTAGCATGTTATCCATGGGGCCAGGGACAGATCGCGGAGCCCCTCTGCTTTGGGAAGAACCGTACCCGGGAGAGTGCGAAATGCGCTGAATCGACTCGAATGACTCAGGGCCCTTCCGTTGAGAAGAGAACGGAAGAACTCGTCGAGAGGCGATCTGTTTGTCAGTATCGAAGAGGAGAAAACAGTCAGTGCGCTCCTCCAACCCATCGAGAGGGCTGGTGACCGAACAAGGTCAGCGGATCGGCTCGACACGATATCACACGAGAGATAAACAAGGAACCTATCAGAATAAGCAAGACGTAGGGCAAGCGTAAGCTTCGAGGAATATATACACGCATACTGATCAATTGCGCTGGGTTGAACGCATAGCGCCCACTGTGAGTAATACATCGTTGACAAAATAACGATGCAATAGCAAGCACGCGTATGTGCTTTAAAGATAACAAAACCAGGGAATAAAAACAGCGCAGGCCGGCAGCGGGCGCCCGGGGCCTCGCTTCCGTAAAATCACAAAGCCGGAGAATATTATTCCGGAGTCCCCTTAAAAGCAGTTTTTAGATACGGTACGTTTGAGCAATTGCGACAACCTTGCAATTATTTTGGGCTTCTCTTTCAAACTTTGATTTCCTGGGACTTTCTTCTGATTTCATGTTGAATTATTGTCTCATTGTACAATCCTTGATCGCCATGCCACGACAACATTCTCTCTTGGCACGATCGCATGCTCATTGTTGATTTTGCGATGATATTTGCAACGACATTAATTTGTGTATTGTAGGATCATGTCGGGTGCTCCTGCTACTACAGCAGCTGCGTCCGCCACCAAGGTCACCTTCAAGATCACCCTTAGCTCCGACCCCAAACTCCCCTTCAAGGTGTAAGTACTCGTGGACTTTCCGACTCTCGATGGCGCTTAGAGAGTAATGATATTTTTTACAAATAGGGGTTCTAAAAAATTTTTTAGCTTGAGCGTTCCCGAGAATGCGCCCTTCACAGCCGTTCTGAAGTACGCATCCGAGGAGTTCAAGGTACTCTTATAGCATGCAACATTGTTGAATGTGGATCAATACGGACGAATCAATTTTGCTCGTGTGGGACAACTAAAATTCGAAGGACAAAATAATTTTATTTTCTTCAGGTTCCCGCGGCGACGTCTGCAATCATCACCAACGACGGCGTCGGAATCAACCCCTCCCAGGTATCTATCTAAAGTAATAATGATTTACGACGAATCTAATATTATATTTAATTGATTTTCTACGTGAAGTCGGTTTTGAAATTACAACTAAAATTCTCTCGAGAGCGACACAATAATCAATTTATTTATAGACGGCCGGCAACATCTTCCTGAAGCATGGATCAGAGCTGCGGTTGATTCCTCGCGACCGCGTCGGATGCCAATGAATTGCCCTCTTCTCACTAACAATGCGCCACTAAGGGGCTGGCACGGAATCTAAGCCTGAAGTCCCTGCCTCGACTCTTCAATCAAACTTATTCCAGAGCCTGTCAGATGCTGTACATCCTATCACTTTTCTTTCGTTTTCCTTAATCCACATTTTCTGGGTTCTATTCCTGATTCCACAATGGAACGATGCTTGGTGTTGTATTTTTTCTTACCAGGGCAACTAAATTATTTATGCATTAATTACACATTGTATTCAGAGATTGTATAAATACTATCTATTTTGATCAATGTTCAAGAGCTGCCGTTGATTCGGTTGAATATCGCGATTCTTCATCTTGGCAGATAACCTTCTATTTTGCAGTCTTCTTCCGTTAGAATGCAGCTGTCTCCCGCCACGAAGGACGCCGTTGTCCAGGCCGTCGACTATGTCCGATTTGGTGAGATTCACTTTCTTTCTGGTACCGTACCAATTTCCCCATCAATTCTGTGCGGGACCGAACAAATAGTTATACACAAGCGAGCTTTATGCGTGGGCTTGGGACTCGGATGTGTGGGGTGCCGTAGGATGGGCGAGGGGGGCTCTTGATCGCTTAGCGAACGCCGAAGTAGGCAGACGTAGCTCCGCCGCCGGGCGCTCCACCGCCAACGCCGAAGTATCCGGACGTCGTACCGCCTCCTCCACCGCCTCCCATGGGCTTCGAGCCGCCTCCTCCGCCGCCGACTGAAAGGATAGTTTAGTGGGGAGCGACATTTATCTACGGTATTCTATGGATTACGGTAGTCAGAGGGATGGGGTCCAAAGCAACCGTACCCGGTCCTCCTCCGACGCCGAAGTAGCCGCTGGTGGCTCCGCCACCGCCGGGTGCTCCGCCGCCTCCCACACCGAAGTATCCGGACGTCGTGTTCGATCCACCGCCAGACGGGGCAGGGGGAGCAGGAGCGAAGCCTCCAGCACCTCCTACGGCCGTCATCGTAGAGGAACCTTCAAGGGCACGGCTAAGAGGGTTACGGTATGTGACTCTGACCTCCTCCGCCTCCCATCGGAGCACCGCCAATAGCAGTCATCGTCGAAGCGCCGCCGGCCCTGGGTGCTCCTCCCATGGGCATGCCGCCGATGGCCGTCATCGTCGAGGACCCTCCGCCGCCTCCCATAGGTGCTCCGCCGATGGCCGTCATCGTCGAGGACCCTCCGCCGCCTCCCATCGGTGCTCCGCCGATGACCGTCATCGTTGAGGACCCTCCTCCGCCGCCTCCCATGGGAGCACCACCGATGGCAGTCTTGCTCGATGCTCCGCCTGGCAAGGGGTACTGTAGTCTTCGCGATGAAATCGTCCTGCGTACCAGCCCGGGCTCCTCCCATGGGCATGCCTCCGACGGCAGTCATAGTCGAGGATCCTCCTCCTCCGCCGCCTCCCATAGGTGCTCCGCCAATTGCCGTCATCGTAGACGAGCCGCCACCTCCACCGCCGGACGGGGCTGCAAGAGGATTACTGTAGGAGGTACGGTACGTCTTGCGGTAGCTATCAGAGGAATACGGTGGTTAGGAGTTACGGTTGGAGGTTACGGTACCCGCGGGGGCAGGGTCGAAGTATCCACCGGCCGCGGCGGGCGGGGCAGCGGCAGCCGCTCCTCCTCCGCCTCCTCCCACTCCGAAGTAGGCCGACGTCGCTCCTCCCGCCGAGCCACCGCCGACGCCGAAGTAGGCGGACATCGCGCCACCGCCTCCACCTGGAGAGGATTACGATAGTGGAGTGTAGTACGGTAGGGCAGTTAGGAGTACGGTAACGGTAGTACGCTGGATTAAAGTGCTACGGTAGAGTAGCGCGAACCTCCACCGCCTCCTCCTCCGCCTCCATTGGAGCGTCCTCCGCCACCGGCCGCTCCGCCACCGACACCCATGTAAGCCGACGTGGCTCCTCCGCCACCACCTAGAAAGGGTTTACGGTAGGTATGGACTGTTTGGGGATACGGTAGATATAGACTAATTGGGGATACGGTAGGTATGGACTGTTTGGGGATACGGTAGATATAGACTAATTGGGGATACGGTAGGTATGGACTGTTTGGGGATACGGTAGGTATGGACTATTTGGGGTACGGTAGCCATGAACTATGGAGGAAGGGACAATGGGGGTATGGGAAAGGGAGGGGAAGGGGGATACTAGAGGGGCCGAGGGACAACGTAAACGAACTCACCACCACCGGAAACTCCGAAGTACGCAGACGTCATCTCACGAGAGAAGTCGACAGACGATTCAAGACTGAGGAGATTGAGGGAAGACGACGGCTTTTATACTCGCCAAACCAGACAGACACGAGTAAATGTGAAGTTTGCTAACCAAATACTTCCTTTTTATCCTAAATTTTGCGACAATGTTAATGGGAGGCAAATGGTGTGTCTGGAATTTTTTTATCTGTGATATCGATTGACACAATAATTGATTCTGAATTGCAGGCGTCCAGTGGGGCTTCGTGCCGTTCGTGATCTACCTCGGATTCAAGAAGGGACCCGAGCCCATGCCGAACGGAGAGGTGCGATATATATATTTTTTGAAAAATTGAACGTAAATTCCCGTCAACGGGTTGAAAACAGCCGATTTAGCGTTTCACGATAGCGCAATTAATCTCTGGTAATACTATTTGCTGATGATTAAAAAAAAGCCTTTCCAACAATGAGAGAATAATACATTGAAAGTTAACCATTTATTTTCCAGGTCGTCCCCTTCACGATCTTCTCGCTGCTCTGGGGCTAAACGCTAATCTACACGCACGATGAGTCCGCTTCTTTCTTCCCATCGTTTATCACCATTTTGGAGTCCGCGTAGGATCTCAATTATAATTGCTAAATCTAGAATATTCCCAATTAGCTAGAGTACCTCCCAGTTGTTCCCTGTTGAGTTTTGGCGAAGTTTTGGATCTGACAGTTGCTTTATCGCGAAAAACGTCGTTTATTGATGTTTGAGATGAAGATGAAAAGGTTTCGTAATTACCTCGCATTGATATGACAAATGAAGAGATCGCTAGATATTTCCAAAATCAATTTCCGGAATCTTCGGTGTAGGTCTCTGGGACGACAATGCTGGCACTGGAAGAGGATTCGTAAATTCTCCTGATTGATGCGAGAGTGTTTTCATGTAGAATTATTTTGAAATCATTTTCATGTATACCCCTGGCTCGGCCCGCGGTATGAGCTGGTTCGTTTGCGAAATATTCACGAAATCATTTCCCGGATTATTTGGTGTCGTTCCGAGGCGGGTTACGATACTGCTGTTTTTCCTAATGGCTACGACGATTCCTTGTTGTTCAGAGATGCACAAGCAGGCCTCTCCTGTAGTACCCTGAGAAGACGAGGAAACCGAGGCCCCCGTGCCTTTTCCAATTACTTTCCTTGCCATCTGCTCCGAGGAAAGATAATTTCTTTCTTTTGTCGCCTGCGTACTCCTCGAGTCCAGCGCACTCACTCTTTCCCGCTCTTTTCCGAGTTTAAATATCGCTGTGCTCTATTTATTTAGTAGGAAACTTTCCAGCGCGTTTCAACGTTTTTGGAGATATGTAGCCTGATCAGAGCCCTACTCCACGCATTAAATCTACTAGAATTTCTTGTCCCATGTTTAGCACTCCCATTTTGGTCCGCTTGAAAGGGCAACGATCTCCATTGGATCCAAGCGAAAGGATCCGAGCCCGAAATTTGTCCCCGGAAATCCGAGAATGCTCTGGCTCGGAAAGGGATGGGGAGAGGAGAGAGGAGGAGGGGAGAGGAAAACGGAAGGGGAGGGAGGATGAGGGGGAGGAGGAGGAGAGGGATTGCGTGGCCCACGAAATTTTTATAGGCACCTTGCGTCAGCCCAGCAATATTCTCCATTTCAAGAGAGGTAGTGAACAAATCTCGGAGCATTTTTCTATCCGAAGCGGGATTTTAATGGATGTTCAAGTGGCTTGAAGACATGGCAAGGCTCCATTAAATTTTATCGAAGCTCTCTCCAGTCTGCCAGACGACTAGAAAAGCCTCGGCTTTCAATGGTTATAGAACAGGAAGGCTGTATTATTTACATGTATTGGGATCTCCGATAATATAACGTGAATTGAACAAAATGCCCGGGATAGTAATTACCCCTGTCAATCAATCAATCAATTAATCAACTTTATCATTTCACGGGAAGTGGTGATTGATGCAGGGGAATTTAACTCGCCACTCTTTTTACTTGAACCCCCGCTATATCAGTCCTCGAGAAACGAGGCTGAAATAAATAGTCTTTGCATCTTTTCTTCTCTCTATCTCCACGCTGCCACGCCCCTTTCTGGAGAGGCGGGGCGTAGACGCCCTAGGGGCCTTCTCCTTCCCTCTTCCTCTCCTCGTCTTCCTCTCCTCCTCCCTGTCACCTCCCATCGTGGCATGTAGTATGGCCGGAGGACGGAGTTCAAGGACTACTATCATCTTTTTAATTTTCTTCTTCACTATCGCAGCTGCACTGGACGATGACGATTACTATGGCTGCTCGCCGGAGAGGTGGGGGATTTATTTATTTTATTATTTATTTATTTATTTATCCCAGGCATATTCCTATCTCGGGTAATTGAGAGAGATGGGAGTATATTTATATTTAATTATTTATTTACTTTCCTGGGGTGGTATTCTAATTCAGCGGAGAGAATGAGCCAACGCGCCTGTCACTGGGTAATTACGTAGTCAGCAATCACGGGTGCTACTGCATTTATTAGGGCCGGTGGATAAGTCTTGCCCCCATGCTATTTAGCGGAACGTACTCAGCTTCTCTCTCCATTGACAAGGCGTTTCTCTCGTCGTCTGACAGGCTAGAGATAATGGAGAGAGTTTCGCGCCTAGGCGCGAAATTAATTAAGACGAGTTTACAAGGAGTCGGCACAATCGGTACATCGAGTCACGAGTAGGGTTGGCAAAGGTAAAACGGCCGTTTTCCGACTAGTCAGTGCGCCGAGGGCTGTATCTCAGCCAAATTTCAAGATAACAATTTTCTGTTTAAACGGTTCGATAGCCCTGAGAATTCTCCATCTCCTGGTGAAACAACGAAAAAGTTTGGTCAAAAGGTGTATTAGCCACAACGGTTACAAAAGGTAGTTTAGCTTAAGAAAGTGGAGCGACGTTCGTAACCGATTCTTAAGCTAAACTACCTTTTGTAATCGTTGGGGCTAATAGACCTTTTGACCAAACGTTTTCGTTGTTTCACCGGGAGAAGGAGAATTCTCAGGGCTATCGAACCTTTCAAACCGAAATTTTTTT
>JACMIG010000918.1:5997-21195 GCA_014805385.1 Levipalatum texanum
GCATCCCAAGATCGGCGGCGGCATCCCGGCGTCATCTCGGCGGCTTCCCACGCTTTTAACGAGCATATCTCCGGGAGAAAATGATTTCCAAACTTTTTCATCCTGTTTTTAGTGACCAGAGGGGGGGGGGCTAAAGAATCTGACCGCACTGCCAGTTTGGAAAATGTTCGTGGCAGCCACCCTTTAATGTACGTTTCTTTCATCGTCCCGACTAATTTCCAAAACAGCGTCAGTAATCGCCAAATACGGTTTCGGTTTTCGTGTGACGCGAGTTCTGGGACGACAGGTATTCCGGCGGTCCATACATACGCCAAAAATTGCCTCGGACAATGCGACAGTCCAGGGCGCTCTTTTGCGGCCCTCGTAAACCCTCACGGCATCCCCTCAGGAAGGAGGGGGAGAGGTCATCTGTCATCACCGGAACAGCAACGTCTTTTTCTATGGCCCCCACACGAAATGCACCAAAATTATGCTACACGAAGCATTTTAGACCCGATATGGGAACGACAATTGAGATCCTAGTGGACTCGGACAATGTGACAGTCCAGGGCGCTCTTTTGCGGCCCCCTATGACCTCTAGCTGGCACTAGCATCGAGATCTTTCCCTTGTCTCGTAACAATTCCTCTTTTTTCGGAATTCGAATCATTCATTCCTGTAGAGGGGTGTATCTATGTTTCCACTAGATGTGTAGAGACAAAATCACACCTACTGGGGAGAAGAAAAGACGGTTAACAATAATGATATCCCCACCTGGGCGCGCGGTGCCGCGACTGCTCTCTCCATCGGCTTCCTCTTCCTGGACCTGCTTCCGGCTTTCTTGCAACAGCTCCTCCTATTCGCAGCCAAGGTACGCGGGATCGAGAATACGTAGGCGGTCTTCTGAAAATTGCATGGTTTATAACTGCAAAAGTGCTAATGGTCGCGGCGATAATCGAAAGTACCATAAGTGACTTCAGATATCCCTGGGGCAGTCTATCCAAAGGGGCCAATCCCCCTCCAACCCCCTCCCCCTCCCTCCGCCTCCCCGGAGTGAGTACTGTACTCCTCCTTTCTCTCTCTGTCCCCGAAGCTTTTGGTATATGGCGTAATCGCCTATGGCGTAACCGGGGGGGAGGCTGCTGGAAGGAATTCCTCCCCAGGACAGGCGCGCACTGGCGCAATCAGTGCAGTCTGCTATCCAGGACAGAAGCCACCCCACTACCCTCGCCCTTCCCCCTCGCTCAGAGTTACAAAAGTGAACACTTGGGATGTACCCAGAGGAAAGGGCTACAGTATCCTCCAGGGTGCGGGATTGAGGCACAGGACCAAAGGGGACATTTCGAGGGGCTATTTGAAGCCAGACATTTGCCATGACAGCTAGAGCTTCGAGGAATCCCTCGCGAAATAAAGATAAGTTAATACGGCCGAATGAATGACCCCGTCTGAGCTGCTATCACTCAGGGCTGGTGCTCTGCCCACCCACTTCTCGCTATCAAGGCCAGGGTCATGGCGCAACCTCAAATAACTCTCGCCGACGAATGGCAGGGAATGACCCCGTTGTCTTATCAAGGGGATGAGAACCCAAGGGAGTTCAAGTGCCTTAATGAAGGCGCGCATTAGCGCCGTCCACAGAGAGATACTCACAAGGGTGACCTCACAAGCTACTATTCAGCTAATGTTACCGCCTCTTTATCCCTTGCCGCAATATAATTTGGGAAAGTAAGGGAAACCAATATGAACTAAGCTTCGGGGTCATGGGGAAGTGCCCCAAGCCATAAGCACTAGAAATGTTGCCGACGAATTTAGATAACCCTTATTGACAGCCATCTCCGCTTTGCCCCCTCCCTACTGAATGACCCGCAGACTTGAATTAGCCCATAAAGAGATGATTTCGAGGTGGTTTAAAGCCTACGGGAATCCCTCACCTAGAATCAAACGTGACGTCATGTCAATTAGGGGACCGGGGGTAAAATATGATTGAGGTGCAGTGGGGGGAGGGGGGAATTCCCACCACCCAAATATTCCAAGGCAACCCTATCTGCCCCCGAAATGTTCAAAATTGAGTCGGTAAAGCTCCGTCCATTTCTCTGAAGAAGTCCCTAAGCTGAAGGACCTCTAGGCACCGTTATAGGCAGCCCCCCTCCCTCCCCCCTGACATGTTCCATATGAGCTGACATCCCCCCATTGATCCCTCCCCACTGGGCACTCGCAAATGACATGAGGGAGGGAGAGAGAAGGAGAGGAATGGGAGGTGGAGATGGAAGGGAATGAGAAGGGGCAGGAAAGAAGGGGAGTGGTCCCCTTTGGGGAAAGGGAGAGGAGGGCCATTGGCCCCGCCCCCTGATCGAGTCGATGATCTTTGATCTTCAATAATCTTTTTGTTCTTTAAATTCAAATCTGAAACATTAAAATAAAGCAACTTTACACATATTGTCATGATAGAAAATCGCCGGGTCGGATCTGATTGTGAGATTGCCGCTGTCATTGCCGCATAAAAGGAAGGATTAATGCGGCAGTTCCATTGTGGGAGGCCAATTACCCCCTTCAAACTCTTCCATCATCCCTATTGATGTGAGATGTCTTCGGTGCGGGCATGCAAAGGGTACAGTTGGACTGCCCATAATATGACATGCATTTCTTCAGCATCGGTTTACTGAGGATGATCATTCAATTTCGTTTACGAAGATTCACGGGGCGCCTTCCCAAACTATTATAGGGATGCCTATCAAGTTGTCTAATGCCGATTGTTGAGTCCCTTCCCCCAGCAGCGGGTTGAAATCATTAAAGGGGCCCTGCCTTTTGTCACCAAAGTGACACTAAGGCTTGATTATTTAGCCTCCTGGGGTGCTCTAAAGAATCACACATCGGTGCCAGTTTGGTCACGAAAAGTTTCGTGGCAGAGACCATTTGAAGGAACCGCAAGGGGGACTGATATGATGATCAGCGAGAGGTCATACCATCCATAAATCTGCCTGAATCCTTCCACTGCTAGCACTGCGGGCAGGCAGAAATCGTAGTTATTGTTAGATCGGGGAATCCCCAAGGAGGACATGCCTGAATTTCGAATCGGGTTTTCCGCGTAGACTTAATGATCAAAGATTACAATCTACGGAAGAATGAGATTCTGTACAGGCATCGTTCGTGTGTCTGTATATGCGCTGTCACTCAAACTTAGTGTCCTCTGGCACCGCCCGCCTTAATTTCTTGCCCCCTTTCTGTTGAAAATCGAAGGTCCCCTTACCCAATTGTAGAGAGCTACATTCCCCTCGTGCAGGTCTTTCCGGGGCAGAGGGGGACGGGGGACCCAACGGAGGCAACTGTCTCCGGCCTTCCTCCCTCAGCAGATGCCGATGGCGCAACACTTCGGCAGTTGGCGTTCCCCTGGCCCCGTGACCTCGGTCCTTCACCTCCCCCCACACCCCCACCCTCACTCCCTCTCCCCCCAGCCGTCCCAGAGGGCAAGGGAAGAACAGGCCTCTCTTGGTCTTTGACACTGCTTCAGGGGCACTTCGAATGCTTTATGCAAATATGTTTGAAAATAGGCATGTTTGAAATTAATAGCACGAAAAGGGCAACGTTTGCGACAGTAGAATAATAGATTTTCAGGACTGTTGAGATGAAAAGGGACAGCAGGGTGAAGGGGGAGGGGGTTCTTGAACCCGATGTACTTCTTGTAATGAAGACTCCTCACGGTCGATAGAGCCCCATCAACCATAACACCTTTAGGAGCCATGGAAGACGGGGAGGAGGCTTAAAATATTATTGAATAATTGCCCAAACATCCGTTCCTCTTTACAGTATCCAGAACAACTACTGTGGGCGGAAAGACCAAGGCATTGCCACCAGATTCCATATGAAATAAAGGGACGATGAACTCTGCGTCCTCCACTCATTTAGGGGTGAGGGGGAAGAGACAGTGGACGAAGGGCACACTGGATACTTTCTTTATCTAGCGGGGAGAATTGGCGGCAATTCAGAAATAGCTTTTCCGTCGACAATTGAGAGTCTAACCTGCTCTTTTTCCATGAATTCGGGGCGACCCTCGACCGCGGTGAGGCAGAGGAGAAAGAGGACGACGAGACAGAGAGCGATGAGGAAGTCGAGACGGATCATTTTCCTGAAATTCACGGTGTTCATACGTTTAGGACACGTTGATAAGCAAGAAAGTGATCACTAATGCAAAGGGTAAAGAGTCTTGAAACACGGACGAAGTTCACTCTTCATGTTACAATTCCTGCTCCTCATCTCTGGGGTCTCTATGATCAGCCCACACTATCGCATCGCCGCCTCTTCCAAGAGGACCCGCTTTTTGCAACCAAGCCTGGTGCCTCCGTCAGCAGCCTCCTCTCGACGTTTCTTGTCGAGTCCGAGTGTAATTCGGTTCCTCCTTTGCATGAGAATCTCATCTTTTTTAACTTTTTGAGGACTCGGACACAAATAATGCTCTGATGTAACCTTGTTATCAGCCACCTACGTCCGAAAATACAAATGATGGTATGCACGAGCGTTTGATCTGCTGCTCCTATTTCCGTTTTATGGCTATAGTGACTGAACCCTGCCAGATAAGGGATAGAGGCGAAAGATCGAAAGAGAGCGCTGTCCGTCATTCGTGTGTTGTGGGTGAACGAAATTGAGCACTTGGCCCCTAAGACCGCCAATTTCTCATACATATTCAACTCTTCATCCATGCTCAATTAATATTGTCCTGCTCGCTCGCTTCGCTTTGATGACGTCTTCTTCTCAGTCGCGGCCATACGCGCTGCACGCACGACAGAAGAAGCTCATCACAATGTGAAGACTACTTTTACACATGAACGCAATCAATGGACAACTATGAAGAGGTACTGTGTCCCCATTCTTTTCTCGGAGTGGTTGTCTTGAATTGCTGTATTTCAGATGATGAGCAAGGTAGAACCCGAGATCGGAACCCTGTCGAAAGTCCGAGGGAGGAAGAGACAACCTTAAGAGGCTCAATAAAGGTGACCTCATCTTCGACAAACAAATTTTTGGTTGTATTCAGATCGTGCTCGCTGAATCCTTATGGACGGCATCATTGTCACCAGGTTCGTGCAAAATCAAACTTTTTATTAGGAATATGGTATCGAGAGGTGCACGGGGAAACCGAAGCTTTTCAGAAAGCAGGAAGGAAGCACGAGAGCTCTGCTAAAGGTCCTTTACCCTGAGCACAGTGAGGTACATATGCCCTCGACTATGTAGTACTCTGTATTCCATTTTCTTGCACTGTACATCCATGATAGATTCATTGCAGGGAAGCTGAAGGCTGCGGGAGAGGAGTCGAAAGAAGGAAGCAAGATCTGACATCCAGTTGCGCAGTCGGTGGACAAGTATATTGCCTTTGGAATAAAGAATATGCTGTGGAATTTGCCTACCGTTGTTCCGAGCACTTCAAATATGGCGTTTCAACCCGACAGTTAGCTCTCCAATAAAAATGGGGCGACAGTTCGTTGGTCTTGTCAGATACAGTAGAGACAGCAAATCAGCAAGTGGCCAAGCATGTGACCCACCCTCTTGGAACTACCCGAATATCTCTCAAACATAATCACTCACTGAACTGTCCTAACAAGTATTACCATCCGCGCTCGTCACTGTTTATCAGTTCCCACCTTCCCCTATTTCCCTCGAAAGAATCCCCAAAACTTCCCGTCCTCTCCCCCAGTCATATCCCGTTCACAGAGTTACACTCCCGCTTCCTGTCTCGTCTCTCTTCGATCAGCGAACTCTCTCGTCTCGTCCTCAACTCCAAGAAGTCCCCTCTTTTACACAGTCAGAGAGGAGCCTCCCCCCGCTGAATACCGGTGTGATTTCAGCTACGTGCCTCCTCAGCGCCCTCGGAGAGCAGAAGGGAGGACTGATCGTCCTCTTTTGTTCACCGAGGAAGCGGTCATCATAAGACAGTTCTGTTAGTCTTCACCCAATGACTTCTCATTCTTATCCGATCTCACATCTTTGTTCCGAAATCTCAATATCAGAAACATTGTCTCGTTGTCTGTATTCCAATCTTCACTTACACTCTCAATATCGAGCAGCTAGAAGTGATTGAATTGTTCGGCTCGCGTCAAATTTCAGTTTCAATTTCAGAGTGACCCTATATGTCACACACGAATGAAGTATCACGTGAGCAAGTGAAGAATCTAATACGGACTACTAAATAAATGATGAGGTACTGAGTCGCTCCATACTTAAATCAAGAGTCACATTGCATCGCTTCAGGGGATGCGAAGAAGCAAACATGTGTACGCCGCGTGGAAATGGGAGCAGGAAATATCATCGTTGGTGACCGACGAAGCTCTGCCCCTCGAATGTGTAAGCAAACAATGATTTTATATTGGTTATGAAAGAATCAATGCTGATTGGCTAAACGTAGACATTTTTCCATCGCAAAAAATCGGCGAGGGAGCCGCAATTCAAATGGTGCATTGCAGAAGAGAAAGACAGCCGAATGGAACTCATCATCGGTTACAACGAATGCTCTGCTCAGGTAAGCAATACGGTTGCGCTGTCCGCATGTGCTCCTCAGAACGTTGATTCCAAATAGAAAAATTGTAGCAAATATTGCCAAGTACGGCTTCGGTAGTCTTTCATTTTTATAAAGCAAGTTTCATTGCAGGCGGGCCTGACTCCAAGAATGAGTGCTGAAAGTGGAGGAGAGAAACAACGAAGGCGGAGAAGGATCGTACAAGGAATGCGGAGATGAGACACGCAGACTGCTGACGCCACAGAAGCCAATTACGCCTTTTTATTTTTACCAGAATAAAGACGTTACTTCGAAACATTCGCATTACATGATGGCTGTCTTTTAGGGCTGTGTGCCCCAGTGTACATGCCAGGACACGAGATGGGATGTAGGATGGGAACAACAGATTGACTCGATGTCTGCAACAATAGAAGTTCACACTTCGTTTTCGGTTCATTGGGGACTGACGCATTCGAAGGCGTAAAGGTGACAGGGGAAGTTGAAGCAGAGTACCCTCATCATCTTACACATCGCCCCGTCTCTTCTATCACCAGTCTATCACTTCACCCTCTTCCGAGCTAAAACCAGCATCTAGTCTTCCCCGACCTCCCTCCCGTTGCTGAATCCATATCCTATTGAACGTGTTACACTTCCACTGCTCGCCTCGCGTCTCTTCGATCAGCGCGGTCTCACATTTCGCCCTCATCTAAGAGGCCCCCACTTTTTGAAGCAAGCCAGAGGAGACAACACTGCGTCTCGAAGGTTTCGCTTCGAGCTCGAGTGTAACCTCGTCCTTCTGCCCACCTCTTATAGGAGGAAGTATTCTTTTTCGAGCGCTCCAACACTAAACAATGCATCAGCCCGTGTCTCCGTTGTGTCATGAATCAACTTTATTCCCACACTCTCTCATTCCCTTCCTCCCTTCGGCGCTTTGAATGTCGCAGGCTGTTTTGATTTATTTACTTCTTCACTCAAGATTCCGCATTTCAGCGCGAACCTAAATTTCGCACGCACGAATGGAGGATCACACGACCATGTGAAGAATCGACACAAGAATGCTATCAAAGGTTTATTATGAAAGGTACGGCATCCCACAGCACTTCCCTTCTATTCTCTTGTAGGGGATATCTGCCTTTCCGAAATAGACTAAACATTCTGGAGCATCTGGGGACAACGTCAAGAGCCTGAGGTCAAGGTAAGCGTTTATGGCAGCAACTATAACTCAAACCATCTTTTGCAGGCCAAGATCCTTTCCGCGGAGTCTTTATACCGCCTGTCAACACCCGAGGTAAGATGATGAAGAAACTCGAGCCTATGAACGAATCATTAACTTACAAGGAGTAATAAATATCTGATGAACCAGTGTATTGCAGAACGAACTTCATCGAACGACAACCATTGGAAAGCTGGTTGGCTCGCTGTCCTATGAGGTAGTTCTTGAGGTCTTTTATATTAGGGAATCCATTTATTTTTTTCTTATGAATGACATTATCGACGAACCGATATCGTATTTATTTTTCATCTATACGCGAAACTCTCTCCATAGTCACTTACGTAGCATACGACGAGAGAAATGCCTTTTTCAATGGAGAGAGAACACTATATTCGGAAACATGTCACTATATAGATTGGAAATATTTTATTGCAGGAGGAGGCGGATAAGGGGATGGAAGCTGAGATGAGAAGTAGCCCCAAAACGAAGTCGGGCCTGGATTCGTTGAACAATGCTGAGAAGAGACGCCGACTGCTGACACTCCCCCACAACGTGGCTAATCACGATTTTTGTATTGTCCTTAGAGTAAAGAATTTGATACGGAACTTTGTACACATTTCACAATCCATGTCGTCCCTCGGGAGGCTTCCGATGAACAAATATTTGGTTTATTGAAAGAAATGGGTCTTGTGAATTGCACATGATGGCCTTTCTCCGTCTACAAGGACTTCGGATCGCGGGATAACAGATAGTGATCGATGTTTTGCCCGACTCCATTGGGATTCTTCCGTGATGAATTTGTTACAGCGGGTAATCAGCGCCTTCACAGGTGGAACATGCGAACAGAAGGGCACGTAAACGAACGAAGTTCTTTCACAGTGCTACACTTCCACTGTAGCCTGTCTCCTTTCTCTTCTATCAGCGCACTCTCTCGTATCGCCCCCTTCAGAGTTTAAACGAGCATCGAGACTCCCCTCCTCCCTCCCTTTGCGAAATCCATATCCCGTCGAACGAGTTACACTTCCACTTCACGTCTCGTGTCTCTTCGATTGGCGAGTTCTCTCTCATTTCGCCTCTTCCGAGAGGAATGCGCTTTTTGCAGCAAGCCAGGAGAATCTTTTGATCACACTGAGCCTCTCTTCGAGGCTAAGTGTAACCTGGTGTACCTGCTCCCATTGTATAAGTGGAAATATTCTTTTCCGAGCGCTCGGGCACTAAGCGACCCCTTTGAAACCTCTCCTCTATCAAGATCACCTGAATTTATCTCCCCCACTTTGTCTTATTTCATTCTTTCTTGCCACATTGCATTGATGTATTCACTTCTTCATGATGCCTCTTTTCATAGCGAGCCTACATCTCGCGCACGAATGAAGTTACGCACGATCACGCCAAGAATCGAAGCCCGAACACTTTCAAAGTATATGAAGGAAGTAATTAGGCCACCTCCTCCTTAATTCTTTTGAAGTAGATCTCATCCATAGACTCCTTTTAGATGTCACCGCCCTGAGAGCACGCACTGCTTATCGGCGCTGTACAGGCAGCGGCGGATTGGATCAAGGCTGTCCTCAAGGTGCGTATTATGAATTCTGCGGCCATTTCGATTACACCCAAGTTCTATTCTAAACGTTAATTTCAAACCCTACATCGATAATTGAAATATCCGTTTGGAAAGTAGTGTACATGCTTTTGGAATCCGGTATTTGAAAAAGGAAATATTTCATTGCAGGAGGCGAAGGCTGCAGGAAGAATGTTGAGTTGAGAGATGGCCGCCGACTGCAACCCCCACCACAACGAAGGCGGGGAAGGATTTCATAAAGGACGGAGAAATTTCTGCAATCCCACAAGGAAATCATCCTTCACGACTTTTGTATTGTCCACGGAATAAAGAAATTGCTACGAAACTTTCGTTCATCGCATACCATGATGCTTCGTCGGAGGATATTTAGTGACTGAATGCACTGAGTTTTGGGGAATGCGGATTCTGACTTCCATCGACAGTTTCGAAGTCATGGGACCACGAATGCGAAGGGGAACTCGAGCACGATATTTTGTTCGATTCCGCTGAGGTTGAACAGAGCTGTATTTATTGATCTGGATTGATGAAGTGTCCTCCCCCCTTGATGAAGTGTCCTGGGTACTGAAGGGCACGAAAATAAACGAAGTTCCCTCAACGTGTTTAAACTACTCCCCAGCCTGTCTCCTGTCTCTTCTATCAGCGCGCTCTCTCGTTCCGTCCTCTTCCGAGTTAAAAAGAGCATCGAGACTCCCCTCCTCCCTCCCTTTGCGAAATCCATATCCCTTTGAACGAGTTACACTTCCACTTCCCGTCTCGTGTCTCTTCGATCGGCAAGTTCTCTCTCACTTTGCCCTGTTCTGAGAGGACCCAGCTTTTTAAGCAAAGAGTGCCTCCATCACACTGCGTCTCGAAGGTTTCGCTTCGAGTCCGAGTGTAATTCTACGTGCCTCCTTTCGTATAAGAGTCGTTCTCGTTCTTCCAGGACTCGTGGACTAACAATGGCCCCGTAGTCACTGCTCAATTCCTATCACATCTCAATGAATCTCCACTCTTCATCTTATTCCAGCTTTCTTTAGCACTCTGATTATAGAAAATCTGTCACTTATGTCACCATGATTCCTTATTTCAGCGCGAGCCTACATCTCGCAATCACAAATGAAGTATCGATCAACAATGTGAAGGAATCGACCAGGTGAAAACGATATCGAAGGAATGCCAGGAGGAGGTACGGTATCCCACCCATTTGTTTTCTTTCTTTGAGTGAACCATCGCTTTTACAGATGACGAAGAAGGGAGAAACCGTTCCGTGCAAGAGCACTGCGGAGGGAAGGACACAACCAATGGAATGGTACAAGGTAAGACCTTATTAAACGACGAAAGCAATCCTTTCAGATCTCCCGGATGATGACAACTCTCAACGAGCCCGGTTCGTTCATCTATTTGGAAGCCATAATTATTATTGAAAAATAAACACTGTTCCATTGCAGAAGGCGAGGGATACTACCATGAGTGCGAAGAAGATCGAAGCCACATTCCCAACGACCGAAGCGCTGTTATTCACGATTTTTGTATTTTTTTGGAATAAAGACATTTCTACCGAATTTTGCGTTGCATTTCATGGCCACCCGTGCAACTTCATATTTCAACTTTATTCCATCTCGCTACTGGAAAACAAAAGAGAGAAAATACTTGCGCTCATCGGGAAATAATCTAGCGGGCGATTATATGGAATTGAGATGTGAAATTCTGAGAGTGGGACTGGATCATGGCCGAAAGGGATAGGCACAGGTATGGGCACAAGTTGGGAAAGAATCTACCATTGAGCAGCTGCATCGATATTACAGAAAGAAGAAGCGGGGAGAGGAAGCTTGGGCTACTACCTTCCTGGGAATACATGGGGGTACCCTTGAACATGTGCAACATGGCAAAATAATGCAGGGATAGCAGGAAGGAAAAGGCATGCGGAGGGCGGACGAAATGCTCTGTTATGAATAGGTCGGATTCACCACGTTTCAAACAATGTTAGGTTATTAAGTACCGCAAGCTCTATCGGGGAGAGAGCGAGACAACAATTCCAAACAGGGCGAACAACTTTAATAAGTTTGATTTTTAAAGAGAATATGCTTGGGGTATTTAGGGAGATTCCAGGATTTTGATCATCGATAGTGCTAAGGATCCTTGGTGCAACAAGGATACCATCATGCCGAATAGAAGGGACTACGATCAAGAAAAAGAGATTGGCGGAAGATACTTGTTTCGCAAAACGGTTCTACTTGTACATGGCAGCGAGCTTCTCCTTGTACTCGTTCTCGATGGATTTTCTCTTGAGCTTGAGGGCCTCGGTGAGGAGTCCGGACTGAGGCGTCCACGGCTCGTGGCACAGGTAGATCTTGGCGGGAATTTCCACCTTCTGGAGCTTGTCTGCAAACAATCGGTTTTAGCCATAAATCGGGAAAAACTAGAAAAAATGGAAGTATCGTGAAAAAGCTCACTTCCGATGTACGACACCAACTCGGCGAGGACAGCCTTGGACACCTTTGGGTCCTCGCAGATCTTTTCCCACTTGCCGGTGACGCCCTCCTAAATGAGATGTCATTATTCAAGAAGGGGCATATTTGTGATAAGATATAACCACAAGTTCAAGATCGATAAAGAAATCTCCATAGTATTCCTTACCTTCTCCGCAATCGCCGTGACGTTCTTCTGGTTGGGCACCACGAGAGCAACGAGGTAATCCTTCTGGGAGTCTCCATAGACACAGATGTTCTCGACCAGGGGATTAGTCAGCAGCGTCGTCTCGACCTGCAAACACATCCGTGGTCAACTGGATAACATCACCATCTACAAGCTTGAAGTCCCGGTTCGATTCCTACATTTAATTTGTTATTGCTAAATCGCTCACCTTTCCAAGAGAGATGTACTCTCCGTGAGCCAGCTTGAGGAGGTCCTTCTTACGGTCTGCAAACGGGAGCTTTTGGCAAGAGGCCAGGATAAATAGGCTCACCAATGATCTTCAGAGAACCGTCCGGTCGGAACTCTCCAATGTCTCCCGATGCGAAGTAGCGCTTGCCGTCCACGAACACGAACTCCTCCTGGAACACATAGGCTTTGATTTCGTCAGTTTCGAAAATAGAAAATGTAGCGCTCAAATCAGGAAGTTCTCTCTCCATTTGATAAGCTAAAGAAAAGTACTCATGCACACTTGGAACTCTAATGCCACTTCCAGACCAATTTTTCAAGGCGCAGTTAGCATTTAAAAGCCCCCGGTTCAATTCCCCTCACCTTGGTCTTTTCCTCGTTGTTGTAGTATCCGATGGCGACCATGCCTCCTCCGATGAGGATCTCTCCCTGGGGCGGGTCGTTCATGGGGGAGTATCCTGCTTCCGGCCACTCCCTCAGCAGGATCTCGCAGCAGCGGAGGGGAGGGCCGACGGTTCCGGTGGTGAGGTCGTGGTCTGCAATTTACGACAATATTAAGTCATCGCTTTATCAAGACCCCAATGTTCTGGAGTGCTTTTCCACTGCACATTGAGTAAGTGCAAATAGCATTATTGTCAGGTAGTAAAGTGATGCAGAGTCGACGCGCGAACTACCTTCGCGATAAACAGCGTAGTGATCTATCCTCTGCGGCAGAAGATAGATCACTACGCTGCTTACCGCGAAGGTAGTTCGCGCGTCACCTCCGCATCACTTTAATACGGGACAATATCTGGTTCAGATTGTTAAAAATTCAGGGAATGTCGTGTCAAGCTACCCACCAATCTTAGGCAGAGTTTTTCCAAGGATTTGTCACTCACCATCAGCAATGGTTCCTCCTCCGCAGGTCTCCGTCAGTCCGTATCCCTGGACGACGGGGCAGCAGAAGCAGATGTTCATGAAGCGCTGCGTCTCCGGGGAGAGGGGAGCGCCGCCGGAGAGGATCATCCTCACTTCACCACCGAGGGTCTTGCCGATGCGGTTGAAGACGAGCCTGAAATTTCACCATAGTTTAGGGTGTTTCATCTAAATCTAGTACTGCTCTACGATTATGTAAAATCAGCAGCGCGTACTTATTTTAGTGCTAAAGTATCCCCTAACTGATCTCAAACTGACTTGTTCAGAAGAAGACTGGTGTATCCCTCCTCGTAGCGGGCGCGCTTCCTCTCGTAGCACGCGAGGAACATCTCGCGGAAAGTGCGCGAGTTGGAGTTGACCTCGGCGATGACGGCTTTGTAGATGCGGTCCATGACGGCCTGAGGAATCGTAGTATGACATTTTTCGTCACTTTTGTCTATCTATGTTGTATTTTGACAGTATTCTTATCAGCTTCGGAACTATTTTGCTTGTTACGTGCGTTGAAGGTATGGGTTCGGTTGTTGTCGGAGGGGAAAGACCTCGAGACATCGTCCCTGATCCCTCGCCACCAACTACCTCATAACACCGTGCGTGCTGCGTCTCAGATCAAGACCGCGACCAGGAGTTATGGGTGAGTTGAGGGGAGTGATCGAGTGACAGTCTCGAGAGAGAGAGGAAGGAGTTCAATGGAGTCTTCATGAGTACTTTATGAGGGGTAGGTAGGGGGAGTTCCTTGAATATCGGACGGAATGTCCAAGAGACACCTACCGGTACGCAAGCCATGAGGGTCGGCTTGAGGGCGTAGCAATCTCCCTTGGTTCCCTTCATGATCTTCGGAGCGCGGTCGAAAAGAGTCTGGGCGGAGGAGTAGCCGATGCGAGTGCCCTGGAAGAATAAAGGATTGAATGGTTTTAAGCTCGAATATATTTATATAACAATATTTATTACTTGCATTGCATTTAGTGATGCTAGATTGTTTAAAGTACAAAGCTTCATGCTTCATGAGTCTGCTCACTTTGGTCATGCAGACGATCTCGCCGCAGACTTCGAGGATGTGTGCCAGAGGGAGGTATCCAATGTAGGTGTCAGTCGTGCTGAAAATACACTTTTTATTTCATTTTCCGGTTCATTGTTTCTAGGAATTGCAAGTTCTTATCTCCAATGCTATCTGCACCTTGCAAATGTTGCCTTCGATCGAATGTTCAAATGTTCACGTTGCAAATGTTGCAAATGTGCAAATGCCAGTGTTGACGTTGTGTTTGTTTCGTTCTCCCTTGATCTTTTCCTAATTCCCTGTAACCTTGACCTGATGGAATTTGGACGATTTTCATCGACGCCCCCCTCCCGTTAATGATGCGAGCTGTCAGAATCTTCAAGCGGGTCTTACGCAGTTTCCAAAGGGACAAAGTACGCGGGCCCTCCACTCTTCTCATATCTGCGACCTCATCGCCAGGCAGTTTTACACTCTTGAGGTACGTCTCTCGTCCTCCCTCTCTCCGAAAGATGATCGAGCATCAAGTTATCCTTCTCTCCGTCATTCTCCGAGGATATCTCGAGTCTTGGTAACAGCTGATGGTCTCCGCGTGACAAATACCTACGGGAACTCTGGAATTTTTCCCGAAAACAACGAGTACTCGTTAACCCCCAGACTAATCCATCACTGGACACAAGTATCTGTGATTTCACTCCAATTATAGGGTGATGAAGACACTTTGCAGAATGATGAAGTGGGTTCTGAACCGCCGCGTCAGAATGTGCGAAAACTGCGTTGGCTTTCGAGTGAAAGGTTGTCAGGCGGCATCAAAACAACCCCCTGCACTCCCCGGAAATGTTTTAAGAAGCGCTAGCTCGTCATCATTAGTGTCGAGAGATGTGATCCAGTGAAGAAATGGACCAGATACTTCGAGATAAATTCCATTGACTCTAGTCATTGTCCATGATTTGGCTCGAAAATAACAATGGTTCAGTTTACGGGAATTAGAGATGAAGGTCCTTCTCAAGCACTTCTTATTGCGAACATCCTTGTGGTCCTTGGTCCTTGACCATTAGCTAGACAGGGGTGTCCACCCTTTATTGTGGTGTCCTTTTCGCGTTCCAAAGGAGAGAGAACGGTCTGTTCTCTCTCCACTGTTCTCTCGTGGTCTGACGGTTAGAGAAA
Source organism: Levipalatum texanum (assembly GCA_014805385.1). Classification (NCBI taxonomy): domain Eukaryota; kingdom Metazoa; phylum Nematoda; class Chromadorea; order Rhabditida; family Diplogasteridae; genus Levipalatum; species Levipalatum texanum. The sequence goes on from JACMIG010000918.1 coordinate 21,174, forward strand.
CGAGAGAACAGTGGAGAGAGAT
>JACMIG010000919.1:9572-24848 GCA_014805385.1 Levipalatum texanum
GGTAGGGGGAGGGGGAGAGGAGGGAGGAGGCAGACTTCTGCCCACGAGAGCCCCCCCCAAACTACTGCCCTCTATTCCGATTGCCGCCGGAAAGAGAATAACACATTTGACGAATGACGAATTGTACAGTGGTCTCTCTCCCGGGCGTCCTAAGCCAATTATTCAGATTCCCTCACTAAGAGTCGAGGGATGACACTGCTACAGGAAATTGGATTGACTATAATATTATTGTCGACTGTAGCATCGTATATCTCAATAAACCTAGCTTTAGCATTCCCATCCTTTCAGACAAAGTAAATTACAACTACTTTCTTCTTCCTGTAAATATAAGGGTCAAAAACGGATACCACAATCCAAATTATGGAGTACAGTAACCCTCCCCCTTTCCAGCCGAGAACGAATGCGCAGCCTCCACAGACTGCCCCCCGACACATCGATGCATCGAGGGAGAGTGCATCTGCAGGTTCGTGGTGCGGTGGGTAGAGGTGTGGTGTCACGAGGGTCAGCGGTTCAATCCCTGGCGGTGACGCTTCTTTTGCAGGTTCGGCCCGATCAAGCCGTGCTCTCCGGGTATCTTCGGCTATGCTCCTTTGAACTTTGGCCCCATGAGGAAGTTCCGTCAGGGGAAATAAGAAGAGGATAAGGCGAAGATCAAAGATCAACATTCGATGTAGAGTTCAACTGACCCCCTTGATTGCTGCACGATAAAGAACGATGTTAGATTACTGTAGTCTTTCTTTCCTCCACAATCTGTATGCATAAATCATGCGGAATGACGGAACAACACGGCGAAAGGCGATATTTCACGCTCGAGAATGCGCTGTTTCTGTTGCTTCTGCGCGTGGATGAATAAGAAAGAAGAAATACATGGCAGAGAAGAAGGAAGGTCTTATTCCATCGTATAGCATTGGAAATGGGAAAGAATCACATCGAATTCGAGTACGCTTCTCGAATGGTTATAGTACTGCAACCGACCGAAGAGTCCTTCGCACATACTTTTTCTCCTCGTCTCCCGGCGAGACCGCCAGGGATTACGGTATGACATCAACCCAACTTGTAGCAAACGTTATTTAGTTGGAGTGTCCCCATACTACATCCTTCATCTGAATGTTGTTGTTCCTTCATCTGAATGTTGTTGTTAGCTCCGCCCATGTGAAATATAGCTTTACACCATTTATTATCTATTATTAGCCGATAAAACGCGGAAAGCTGGGGTCGACAGATAAAGACACCGAATTACGCGGATCGTTGAGTGTTTGCTGCAGAAATACGACGAGAAAGAGCGGGAACGACGTAAGTGTTCGGGATAATTAGAAAATAAACGTAACGAGACACAAGTCGAAATCCCGGACAAAAAGAATGTGAGCGAATCGCGATTGGAGCGAAACGAACATTTTCTGTACACATTTTGTAGCCAGCAGCGAAAAAGACGTTATCACAACAAGCGATTGTATGAAACAAGCCCGGAGAGACAATGGGTTAGATGAAGAGCAACTGCTGAGAAAAGAATCAAACCAAAACAGAACGCTGCTACCTAGCAAAAGGGCTCTTGAGTGGTGTAATTCAATAAATTATAGTATAGCTATGTATGTGCATTCTTCCATAGATACAAATCGTAGACTAGGATCACGATTCATATATTTCTGCTTTAAAAATCTGACACATTTTCTCACCGAAAGTGAAGGAGTGCACTGTGAGCCGCTTCATATTACAGGAAAATGGACGGATATAAGAATAAACAAGCTCGTTAAACAACCAAGACATGTGATCGCATAAATAAATACAGAATCATGAATGGGAAATTCGGTGATTGAGCAAGAAAAGAGCCAGTCTAAAACTAAGCAAGGCGAGTGAGTGGGGGGAGGGGGACATGGCATGAGAGATAATCTCAGCACCAGCACGCACCTTCGTCCGTTACAATCTGGCGCTGCTTGATCGGGTCCATGTTGATTATTTGGCCTGCAAGTATCGCAGTCAATAATCTCATAGTAGGTTAGTTTTTCTGTAAATTTCGCACTTATTAGCACGAGGTATTAGATTTTCACAATAGACGGTCAAAGAATACGACAGTACATGCAAACCAATGAGTGGATATCGAAATTACGTGCACCTTTATACAATATTACTGGAGTGGACGGAGAAGACTGGCAGCTAGCAGGAGCAGCTGGACGCTGGCTTCGTCTCCGATTCGGCAGTGAGCTTGATCTCACTCGCTGAAGGGGGTTAGGGTGGACATCGCTAATCATCTGTGCAGTTACATCCATTCACCGGGTTACCTCACCACATATTAATCCTTATTTTTGTTAAAAAAATATCCATCACCATGTACAGTTGCACATAGTCGGATTGGCAGCTATTCGTGCAGGCAGGGTAGCACTGCACGATAATGCCATTGAAACCATGCGCATTCGTGCATTACAAAAGATACAAAAAAGCAAATAGCCGATGGAAATGACGACTAACGCGTCTTGCAGGTAAATTCACTCACCAGGTTCCGCCTTCTCATCCTCCTTCACGATGCCAGGGAGCGCTCCCGCGATGCGTCGGAACAACTGTAATAAAACATTTTTATACAATTTAATATTCAAGAACGTCAACCACCGAACTAGTTTCACCGTTATGCAATCAAAAATGTTTTTGATCGTCCAAAGGATTTGTATCTCAGAACCACAAGAAAACTACCTGCTTGACGTTGTAGCCAGCCTTGGCGGACGTCTCAATGAACATGACATTGAGTTCCTTCGCCTTCCTCTCCCCGTCCTCCGATGAGACTTGTCTGAAAAGGAAAGAATAGAGAAACGCTCCAGGTGAATTAATGTAGTGCGAATTCAGTAATATAGCAATGTTGGCACATTCGCTGATCGTAAGCGCAGGTAGGTGTGAAACATTCCATGTCGCAAGTACTATCATTTTTTTGCGCACGAGTCAGGTGGAATCAACCAAAAAGGGAGAAAAGAGCACTCCCCACCTCTTATCCGACAAATCCGTCTTGTTGCCGACGAGCATGATGATGACGTCAGAGCCGCGCTCAGTCCGCACGTCATCGATCCACTTGGACGTCTGGTGGAAGGACGATGCGTCTGCAATGAAATCAATATATCCAGATCAATAAAATCGAGATTCCGAAAATACAGACGTTCGATCAGTCTCCCATTCTTTCCTTGCCAATGGGTAACAGGGTGGGCGGGGAGGCATCCGTTCCACCCACTTCTTCCACTCCCCCGCCCTCGTCGTCCGTGCCCACGATCTCGCCCCCCAGTGCGTCCGAATCCTCAGTGAGCACCAAGCACTCAAGACCGTCGAGGCAGTCCAAATCTGGGCCGTGTCAAAAGGTAAGCAGGGCGCTGAGGATCCCAAGATGGAACCAATATAAATTTAGTCTCCTTCATCTCGTTGTTCTAGGGTGATGATCGCAAGCGCGATACCAGCCCGAGGGCACGGTTCATGCGGGAAGGACGGGAGGAAGACGTTAGTATTTATTAAATTCTTTGAAACCAGGAAGCCATGAAGATTACCATGACATCAAAACATCATATCAGAACATTATCATTTCAGAACAAAACCAAGGAGCACCATGATGTCGCTATGCGCAAGCTCGACTTAAGGACCGAATATTTGAAAATCGAGGTTGTTGCTCATTGTGATCCCGTCTATAATCTGTAGCCATCATCAAGTGGAAAGAGTAGTCGGCAAACAGTTCCAATGTTTCTCTTTCCCCTCTATGTTTTGTCATCTTATGCGAACGTTTGGACAAGCCTCCAGTAGTATGTACGATGGCATATGGTAATTTGCAGAGCGAGATTGCATTCCGCGAATTGGAGGAATACAAGAAGAAGATGGAGACGCAGCTGCGGAAAGACTTTGGGATTTTCAAGTCCAAGATAGTCACCATGTTTGCCATCACAACAAAGATGGTAGTACTTCATCATGAAACAATCAGATTCCCGTCCAGTCCGTGGGAGGAGACGACGAAGGACGAGGCGGAGGAATTCCACTCGGTCGGAATGGGAAGTCCCAGTGCCGAACGAATATTCCACTCAGCAAGAGCGTCGCACTCTCAGGAGAGCATTAAAGACTCGCTCAAGGAAAATGATGTGAGATCACATATAAGATTCAGGAATCGTATTTGTAGCGCCGTAAAGAATACACAGAAGCGGACCTCGAACGCGTATCCCTGGTCACTCTTTCGGACACGGCATCGGGCAAGGATCATTTGGCGACCAAGGAAAAGTCCGATTCAGGCAACAGCCTCTCGATTCCGCGGACACCGACGCTTCCAAAGCCGACGGTCTGCGTGCCGAAATCTGGCCGTATTATATATAACCGTACAATTAAATGATCACGTTCTTAGCCTTTGTACCTTCTCCGAAGCCCTACACCGCCGTCTCCCGCACTCCCTCAATCGCCAAGTCAACTCGGCACAAGGCCCATGGATCCGCTGTCAAAAAGGGTAACCAAGAAAGAGAGTTGTAGGATAATCTAATTCCAGGCTCCACTGATCCAAATCCGAGAAAGGATGCAGGGAAGAAGGCAAATGTTGAAAAGGTTTGATATTATTAGAAAAATTTAGACCAGTGTTTCTAGGGCCCTTCCAACAAAGGAGAAGTCAGAAATAGAAGCAAAGGATGCGCCACTGCCAGTCCGAAGAAAAAGGAGAAGACACTTCCGAACAAGGCAGTGGTGGCCAAGAAATAGCGAGCAATGAAACTACCCCGCACGTTTCGCAATTCGAACGCAGGCATATTTGTAATAGTAACGCAGCGAATAAACCGATTTTCATGCATTTCAAGTGCCGACCAGCTCGTCTCTTACGTCCACTCAATCAGCACTTGTATCTATCGAGTGCAACAATGTAAAAAATATCATCTGAAGAAAAAACTCACTCGTGATGTCGTAGACGACGACGGCGACGGTGGAGTCGCGGATGTACGATGGAATCAAAGATCTGAAGCGCTCCTGACCGGCAGTATCCCATAGTTGCAGGCGCACCTAAAATGAATCATTTACCTTAATAATCGCGTTGTCTGTTTGTTACACCTATGACGTCACTTGGTTTAATTACCCAGGTTTGAGGTGCGATTGCACAATCGCTCCGCCCCCTCACCTGTGACGTCACCGGTTTAATTATCCAAGTTTGAGGTGTATCCAGTCTGAGTCGGCGCCGCGAAGCGGTGCCGAGTCCGACTAGTTGATTAAATATAATTAGAAATCAAATTATTCATTTAAAAAATTAAGCTCATACATTGCGAAAAGAAATCACTCATCAAAAGGCGCGTCGGAGAATTACTCACCGACATTCTTGGTAGTAACCTTGGGTGGGATTAATCGTAATAAAACATGCAGAAACGCACCGTTCGGTCCTCGAGGTACATCGTCTTGCTGAGGAAGTCTATTCCAATCGTAGCCTGAAATATGAGGTATATTAATTGTCGTCGCAAGTAAAGAAGTCACTAAATCTTTCGACTTCTAAATAAGCGCTCGAATGAACAAGCATGAACGCATTAAGACAAAAACAATACTAAACATGTACCTGGTAGGTGTTGTCGAAGGAGTCGTACATGAACCGGGTGATCAGGGAAGTCTTTCCGACTGAAACTTTGTTTAACCAGGAAAATAATCTACACAGAACTCACCGGATTGCTCTCCGAGGAAGACGAGCTTGAACTTCTTGAGGGGATTCCCGAAATCTCCCATCCTGATTTCGAGCGAATACTAAAATACTTGCTGAATTAGAGAAATCCACGCTGCGCGCTAATCGTATGGTGAAATCTAGTGAGCAGGTCTGCGCCCCGGCCAAGTCCGCAATCGTGATGTGGTTGACCTACGGTAATCAAATACTGAGCACGAAGGGAATTCGTGGCGGGAGATTTTGGCGGGAATTTAAAATTTTATCAGGCCGCTACAAACTACAAAGTTTCTTCATGGGCCGTTGTGGCACTTTATATTTGCTTATTTCTCTTCGAGTATTATGTTTTCTGTGTGTTATTGATGGGGATATTGACCACGTGTCCTTCCGTCTTCCCTAGTTCTCTCTTGCTCGCTCCCTCGCCGCTATACGACGGTTGCCGGGCTTGTTTACGCATTGGACACCCTGATAGAACGGCCCTCCCACTCTCGTCCTCCTACTTGCCCCCTCCGCTCTAGTCTGGAATTAACCGTAATAGTGTGATTGCTACCAAAAGGCTTAGATTGCTAATTCTTGACCATTTTTCCGTGCCCTGCTGGTTGGGGCGTCTTTTGGACTTTGACCTCTTGAAGAGCCCTTTGCCTCGTGGATCTTATCGGATAGTGAGATAAGACGTTCTTCGCCCTCATTCGTCTTCTTTCTCGCGATCAGCTCCTACGAAATGATACCCGTATCCATGGCTATTCCTACATTCTATCGATTTCCAATCGTTCATGCATATTCAAATTATCGAGAATTTTCCCACAATACCATACAATGACGCTTCGTTGGCTTCCCCATGTTCCTTCGCCGTTTCGTTCCCTTTTATCATACCCTGTCTCACTGCAATCTTCAGGAGGATGCTGCCTCGCCGTGTTGTCCTGCAGTCGGCATCGACGATGCGATCCCTGCAGTCGCGAGCCTCCTCCAACAATGGGATGAACTTTGGTGGGTATTTTAGAACAATCATTTATAAATATATTCCCTGAAACTCCCTGAAACTACCTAAACAGCCTTGAAATTTGGTCAAAAAGGAATCATTTTTGATTGTTTAGAATTCACACCCGAGCAGATCGAGCTGCGGTCCACCGTACGCAAGTTCGTGGCCGATGAGGTATACCGTAACTTCTGCTTCTCCAAGTTAATCGTGGCGGTGCCAAGACACTCCTTTGTAGGTTATCCCCGTGGCAGCGCACTACGACAAGACGATGGAATTCCCGTGGCCGGTTCTGAAGAAGGCTCACGCCCTCGGATTCCTTTCCACCGACATCCCTGCTTCCTGCGGTATTCTTTACCCTCGGAATACTGGGTCCCACACGGAAAGGTCTGGCTACAACTACAGTATTCCTCTCCAGGAGGCCTCGAGCTCGACATGATCTCCAACACGCTGATTGCCGAGGAGCTCGGGTATGTTCTAAATAAAATTAGTTGATATTTGTCTATGTTCTAAGTACTCGATTGCAGCTACGGCTGCACGGGAATCGCGACGGCGAGCATCGTCAACGACCTCGCGGAGACGCCTCTGATCGTGGCCGGCAACGACGACATCAAGAAGCGATTCCTCACGAGGATGACGGAGGAGCCCCTCATGGCGGTATGGATTTATTTCGAGCATCTTGCCGCATTCAAATGCGTTTTAATGCATAGCAGAACTATTACCATAACGAATTGTGACCATTCCTATATGGTATTCATATGACATGAATCAGCCTGGATTCTATCACATTATTCCAGGCCTACGCCGTTACTGAGCCAATCGCAGGCTCCGACGTCGCCGGCATCAAGACCAAGTGCGAGAAAAAGGTATTTATTTTAAATGCAAAATATTATTGTATAGAATTTTTCCACCTTTTACCTTTCATGAAAATGGGATCTTTTTCAGGGCGACGAATACGTCATCAACGGCAGCAAGATGTGGATCACGAACGGAGGAGTCGCCAACTGGTGAGAATTCGAGAATTCTATTTTTTTATCCTGATCAGATGGGACTAATAATGTGTTTATCTTGACAACTTGCCCAATGTTCGTCAGCTTCGTCTCTCACGAACTTTGTTTCTTTGGTATTCCCAATAGATAGTGTTTCCACGTTTTGTGCTGGAGAGAAGAAGAAAGTCACGTATGTGAGAGATTGTGGCAAGGTCGGGGAGAAGAGAGTCCGCGAGCCACGTGCATGATCGAAGAGGACAAAGTTCGCGCGAACTTTGTTCCAATGGCGAGGGAGAGAGTAGTGACGAGAAGGTTGGGGGGAGGATGGGAGTGTCTGAGCTTCGCAGTGGGCTGGGCCTGAATGTGAAACACACGAACTATGTTTCCATGAAACGAAAAAGATCAATTCGACATTGGAGAACCTCTGAATCAAATTCTGTCCGAATATTGTATGACATTCAAGGCTTTTGTTGATCTAAATGTTTCCAGGGGAAATGATGATAAGGTGCCCTTTAGAAATGCGAAAAAGACACACGTGAGTCACCAAATGTACAGCGGGGGAAATGAGCGTTTCAGGGACGGCAAGAAAGAATCGTACATTTTTCATCAGCAATATTTTCCTAAGTTAAATAGATCGTTTGAAAATATGTTTTTACACCAAATATGGTTTATAATTTCAGGTACTTTGTGCTCGCCCGTTCCGATCCCGACCCGAAGGCACCCGCAGGCAAGGCCTTCACTGCATTCGCCGTCGAGGGAGACACCCCCGGAATCATTAGGGGAAAGAAGGTACTGGGCTGGACGGATCTTCGGACACCACCGAACACCTTCAAAAAGAAACCAGGAGCTTTCGCGTATCATTCTGTTCCTATACTCTTATTGATATCGCATCTTGGTTCCTGGAGCCTATCTACCGCACAGATTTAAATCAGTGATGTATTCCAGGAGATCAACATGGGACAGCGGTGCTCGGATACGCGCGGAATCACCTTTGAAGATGTATGTGGAATTATCTTAGATTTTTTGTAAAAAAAATGTTTCTCATAATGATAATTTCGACTAGTATATCGCAGGAGTCTATAAAATTAAAATTTTATGATTTGTTCAGGTTCGCGTCCCCGCCTCGAACGTCGTTGGAGCACCCGGAGAGGGATTCAAGGTGAGGAAGAGATAAGGAGGAGGGAAGGGAAGAAAATTCGAAAACACACCAGCGAGTTTCCCGTTTCTTCAAGATGAGGAATTTCTGAATGGCTATTTTCCCGTAATTTAAGGTTGCCATGAAGACGTTCGACAAGACGCGCCCGATGGTGGCAGCACTGGCGACGGGTCTGCTGGCACGCTGTCTCGATGAGGCCACGAAGTAAGGGGATAGAATTGCTGTAGAACAGGGGGATTACGATAGTATCACAAAAACCCCTGCAGGTATGCCCTTGATCGCAAGGCCTTCGGAACGCAAATCGCAAACTTCCAGGTATTTTTTTAGAATAAAGTGTTGTAGGCATAGCAAACCAGGCTGTAGCGTGCCGCCGAATTTCACATTACCCAAAAGTATGATTTATAAATAAGATGATCACATGTGGTTGATTTCTCGTAAATGCATTTACATACGCTGAATTCACAGGCCATCCAATTCCTGCTGGCCGATATGGCGATTCAACTCGAGATGAGCAAGCTGATGACGTACAAGTAGGTTTTGTTTATTTGAAAATCGGTTCCTGATTCTCGAGAATACCAGACCAGGCGGAGTTGTCTTGCACTCGAGATCGAATAGAATTGATTTTTCCAAGACGCAGTGCGACCTCCGAATTTTTTTAAAATGAAAAACAATCCTACTCTGTTGAGGTCTGCGCTGGAGGTGGAGCTCGGACGGCCGGGATCGTTCTTCTCGTCTATTGCCAAGGCCTTCGCTTCCGATGCCGCCAACTCGGCCGCCACCAACTGCGTCCAGGTATGGGAAGATGAGATAAGCGTAGTAGCAAGATGCGAAGACGTCAAAGAGTCCCTATCGAACTGCGTCGATACCAGTGAACGGCGGGGTCGCCTCCGCTAACCAACTTTAAAGTTGAAATGTATCTCTTACTCGCAATTGTTGTACTAAACGGTGTCTGCCAATTTTTTTAAAATTTAATTGTCTTGTCCTGAAAACGCTAATCTTACAGGTATTCGGTGGAGCTGGATTCAACACGGAGTACCCCGCCGAGAAGCTGATGAGGGACGCCAAGATCTTCCAGATTTACGAGGGAACCTCCCAGGTACACGGTAGTCACAAACTGTCGATCGCGAACTGAAATCGAACAAATCGCAAAAAAAACTCAACTTGTGTTTTTTTTACAGATCCAGCGCATGGTAATTGCTCGCCAGCTAATCCAGAAGGTCAAGGAGAACGGTGGATACTAAAGGAGTGACAATTCCAGTGGCTGCTCCATTGGGTTACCTAGCAAATTATTACGGTAACTTTAGTATGACATCAAAATTGAAATTATTTCGAACACTTGATATCATTCAGCCAGAAGCGAGTCATTGTATCATACATAGTATTGTTCCCTTCATTAGTGTACACTTGGTTATTTATTTGCATGCATTCATGATAAAGTTTTATCCATGCCGATTTTTGACTATTTTCCTCGTACGGCGTCTGAAACGCTGTTAATATCTGTTGTTTTCAGTTTGTGATTGAGGTTGTGAGGGTTACTGTGGTTGTTGCAGGTATGCTGCCCCGTACGATCTCCCGCCTCGCTGGGCCCGTCGCCCGCGCCTCCACCCAGAGCCGCGCTATTTCGTTCGGTACGTCGTTCGGTCTTGCTAGCCTGGTGTCTCTTTTGGGTGCTCTCTCGCCCCGCTGTTCCCTCCCTAATAGGAATACATTGCAGACCTGTCGGATACCCAGCGTGAGATCCAGGCCTCGACGCTCAAGTTCGCCAAGGAGGTTGGCAGTTATTCTATTTGCCATGTTTCAACGATGCTTCATTCTTTGGAGCCATTATCAAAATACTTTTGGAATATCCTTTGTTCTGGCTGTTTCTACGATACTTATACCCAAGTCCTTTTATTCTTCACATTCAGGAGCTGGCATCGAATGCTGCCAAGTACGACGAGTCTGCCGAGTTCCCGTGGGACATTGTCAAGAAGGCCCACGCTCTCGGCATCATGAACCCCATGATCCCGGAGAAGTATGGTGAGTCGGCACTTCCAGTATAATCATTATCGTGGAACGACTAGTAACTGTTTCAATTCCTGTGTTGGTGAGTCGAATCACCTGGTTACATTATATGTCGTTTCCTCGAGAAATAGTTTGCCTTGCTCCAAACTTCGTCCAACAATTCCGCTATTTGCAGGCGGACCCGGACTCTCGGCCCTCGAGACGACGCTCATCGTCGAGGCCCTCGCCTACGGATGCAGTGCACTCCAGGTATTTATGACTACGGCGGGAGTGTCATTCCGCCCTGTATTACGGTGATAATTTGCTACCAATTTATAGATCGCCATCATGGGCCCGTCGCTCGCCGTTGCTCCCATGTACCTCGCGGGAACCGAGGAGCAGAAGAAGAAGTACCTCGGTGAGGGAGGGAAGGGAAGGGGACGGTGTGGTAAGCAAACCAGCAAGATTGATGCAGTAGTGTGTCATGAATAGGAAAAGTCGAAATTTTAATCCGATGACTTTAACGTTCCCGGTGCTGCACAACATTAGAAATTTGTTTGTCATTTAGTTTCCACTAGAGTGGATTAATGAATAGACTGTCTACAAAGTTTGTCGTCATCTTTTGTTACTATCGTTTGTCACAAACGATAGTAACAAAAGATGACGACAAACGTTTGGCGGTATAACGTGGCGGTATTAATAATGTCCCATCGTGATGTTGCGAAAGTGGTGTAAGCAGCAGTCGATATTACATTTGTCAGCCAAGAAGCTCTCTTTTAACTTGTTTGGCGTTTTATATGCCGATGGAGCTTCAAAAGTTTTGTGGTGATTGAAAATTAAAAACAAAAAGAAATTAGTCAAGGCATGCATTGAACCCGCGACCGCAGAATAACAGACGAGTTCTTAACCGTTTCCGCCACGCTCTCCGATGGAGAGACGTGAGAATATTCTCCTCTTAATCCAGACACCGCTCCAGACACCACATCCTCTTTCGCCATCATTTGATACAATTGTTTGTCACTATCGTTGTCGACAAAATCGCCGTTGTCGACAAAATCATTTGTCGACAACCGAATTGTCGACAACCTGTCGTTGTCGTCTATTTGCTGTCTGATCCACTCTAGTTTCCACAACGCTATTCACGGGAAACATGCACGAGCTCATCTCGTAGATAGTCTTGGAATCATCGTACAGATTAGTAAGCACTCGCTCACCGTCGATCCTCTGCAGGTATGCTGGCGGAGGAGCCGCTGATTGCCTCGTACTGCGTGACGGAGCCCGGAGCCGGCAGCGACGTCAACGGAGTCAAGACGACGGCAGTCAAGAAGGGAGACGAGTACGTACTCAATGGCAGCAAGGTAATCAACATTTATATTTTTCATTCGTATTTATATTATAATGTAGCGTATTTTGGTTTTTTTATACCTGCTGTGAGTACTGTGGATTGAGGAAACCAGTAAAATGCAATAATTAATTAAAAAGCGCAACACAACTCTGCCAGGTTATGTGAGGGGTGCCTCTCGGGTGAGGGAGGATACAATTCACAAGGGAATAACTCAACCCGGCCCAAACGGATCCGGGGATGCGATATATTTTTGAAAAGGGGAAGTCGAGTAGATCACGGTATGATATTTCTTAGGTGCTAACTTTTTGTTTAGAATGTCTCAAACGGGTCAAATCTGGGTCATTTATTGATATCGCCGCGAGCCGAATGTCGTTCAGCAAAATTTAAATACACAGATCCTCCTAGTTTTTCAAGAGCTTTCGAATGCACCAAATCCCGTTTCAAACGGCCAACTCAAGTCCGCGCTGTCCTCTCGTTAGACCTCTTTTATCTCACGGGGAACAGTTTTCAAGCAGATAAAATATATCATTCCGTGATCTACTCGACTTCCCCTTTCCAACAGTGTTTCACTAGCCCGGATCCCTATGGGCCGGGTCTAGTGATTCCCTTGTCAGTGGGATCGATTACATTTGATGGAAATATTTATCCTTGCAGTGCTGGATCACGGGTGGCGGCCACGCCAAGTGGTTCTTCGTCCTGGCACGCACGGCCGAGGATCCCAAGGTAAAATCTTATACATTCTTCCTGGCAAGAAGCTGCCCTCGAAGAGATAATTCACTAATTCAATAAAGATCGCGGAGACGCGCAATCAACTGGATGAGTTCAATTGTTGCGTAAATTGATAAAGGATTTTATGGTGTATTTTGCAGACCCCCGCCGGCAAGGCCTTCACGGCGTTCGTCGTTGACGGCGACACCCCCGGCATCTCGAGGGGAAAGAAGGTACGGGAGGGGGTTAGAGGCACCAAGATGAGAGTATTGTTATTGTTTTGGCTGAATTTGCTTATTTGTATCGGTATGGAAACGGGGATCCTCAGGGTTCAGTTCTTCGCTGATAGCCTCATTGCAGGAGCGAATGATGGGCCAGCGCTGCTCGGATACCAGAACGATTACCTTTGATGAAGTGAGCTCAATTTAGATTGTATTATCGATATTTCGTCCGTCCAGATTCTTATTTATGTGCGAAAAATGTTTCCATTACATAAATTTGCTGTACAGGTGCGCGTCCCCGCCGCCAACGTCCTCGGCAAGCCCGGAGCGGGATTCAAGGTAATTTCATTGGCAAAATAAGAAACATAGCTGTAATTGTTTTACAACATCTCTGCAGGTGGCCATGGGAGCTTTCGACCTGACCCGGCCGCCCGTCGCTGCCGGTGCCCTCGGAATCATGTGGAGGGCCCTCGATGAGAGCACCAAGTACCGTACCCCCTCTGGTCTATCGTCATCCCTGTCTCGTGACCCCGATCGCTTACTGAACTGGGCCATTGCAGGTACTCGCTGGAGCGCAAGACGTTCGGAACGCAGATCGCCAACCACCAGGTTGGTCATATTTGTAGAATTGATTATCGGTTTATTTTTACGAATTCGGAAATCAATTTGAATATTTGCAGGCCGTGCAGTTCATGCTGGCAGAGATGGCAATCAACCTCGAGCTCAGTCGCCTCGTGACCTACAAGGCCGCCCTCGACGTCGACAACAAGGTATGTCACGGAGAGAGCCGAGATAATGCGGAGAATGAAATATTTTTAAATTTAAAAATGGGACTTTGCTGTGTCAAATGTTGTGTATGATATTGCTCGACATCAATTCACCGTCTTTGCTATTGGTTGAACTCGAAATATTCGCACATTTCCAGGTCGGCACTTCGTATTTCGCATCGATCGCCAAGTGCTTCGCTGCCGACAAGGCCAACGAGGCCGCCACCAATGCAGTGCAGGTAATTGGGAAGATCTACTAATCTTCAATAGTGCTTGGAAATTCCACTCTGCACGAATGTTATTCAGCACTGTTTCTCAACACATTTTTCGCAGATCTTCGGAGGCAACGGCTTCAACTGCGAGTACCCCGTGGAGAAGCTGATGAGGGACGCCAAGATCTACCAGATCTACGAAGGAACCTCCCAGGTATACGGTAGTTCTGGAATGGCCGATCATGAACTGAACTTGAACTAACTGCATCACAGACAGGAATGGTTGGTTTTTAGATCCAGCGCGTTGTGATTGCTCGCCAGCTCCTCGGTGCCTACCAGGCCAACGGAACCACCCGCGTGTAGAAAGGATTCAGATATATCAAAGATCGCCTATAATTGACCGACATGCCTAGAGTAGATTGAAATGTGATTTGTATGTAACTTATTCCGCATCCACATCGTATTATTCGGAAAGTTTTATCATGAATACCCCCTGGATGATTCGTACGAGTCTTGTGCATGAGAGATGGAAATAAATGTCTCATCTATTTATGCGACTTCAGCAATACTAGCTGTTTCTATGCGTGTGTACCATGATTCCTCTGGGACTACTTAAATAATGGCTGCTATCATTTCTGGAGCCGACTAGGGGCGTTTTTACCAGAGGTAGAAACGACTAGAAAGCCGTATTCTCCGAAGCGGTATTTCATGAAATCGAGACGATCGTCGAAGTTCCAAACATTTCGTTGGTAAGGTCAACATTTCCCTACGCAAAAGTAGCATCATCATCTCCATACCCATGTAAGAAAAATTTACTACAAATGATCTGAGAGGAAATAGTTTCGTGCAAAGAAAGTTTATTCTGTTTCATTATACCACGAGTTCCCCGAATTGTTGTGACACAAACGCGCCGGGTTGCCAAAGAAGCGCGCGTCTGCCCTTTTGGCCCGTCAATGGAGAGAATGGGCGCACGGCGTTCCGGAGTACAAATGATACGGCGAGTGCAGACTGTCATTTGCGATGTTTAGCAACTTTGTTATAGGCATCGCAAGCCAAATCGGGATCGCAAACTGATAATACCGTATTCAGCTGCCAATGAGGAGAGAGCGTGCCTCTGTTTTCTCTGGCGTCTCTCTTTCTAACTCGAGCGTGCTGGAACGCCGTGGGGCGGTCTTTCGACTGTTAAACAGGTGTAATTTGACAGAGGGCGATGAGCGTATTTTCCGGAACGTTTTATTCCGTTTCCAATACTCCCCAGTCTCTGGATACTCCAAGTGCTGCTGGCACATCTCC
>JACMIG010000920.1:8928-20694 GCA_014805385.1 Levipalatum texanum
CACCCTCATCCCCCATTCTCCCCTTCAGAGATGGACACCTCGTTTACAAAATTGGCGACGAAATCAGCTGCGGGGGTCAAGTTTGTAAGTTATCCTTGATGTTTTGCCCCGGATCGATGGATGAGGTTATTGGGGTGAGTGTTAGGAGGGAAGGAGCAGTGACATCTCATACCCTCCCACTCTCTCTCTCTCTATTCCTCTTCGACTCCGAGGACTCTGCGTCTTGGGTTCGTTTTCTGAGAAGTGCTCAACCCACGTCTTGAACTACCTCGATTGTTCTCATGGTATGACTCGGATGTCGCGAACGAGCAATTGGATGAAATGCATGCTGTGTGGTCATTGATCGGATCAGAAGACGAAGGGCGGGAGAGGGAATGGAAGGGAATCATTTTAAACTGCTCCTACTCCCCTGACCTCTCTGCTTCTCTGCCCCCTCGGGGACCACAACATTTCCCGGAACAAGTGACAGGCGCTAGTCGATTGGTCCAATCAATATGGCGGTCAAATGAAGGTGATTTCAGTTCGAATCGAGGAACAGCTGGGGGAAGGAACATTCGGGAAGGTCGTCAAGGTACGTCCCTTCTTCTCCTCTGACTCACAATCATTTATTCTTTCAAGCTCGCCAGTTCAAAATCGCTGTATTGCACCCAATTCTATTTGACTTCTGTAGATGCTTCCATGTCTATCAATTCGTCCTTACAGGTTGTGGAGGCTTCGGATCCCGCCAAGTCTTCACGTGCACTCAAGATCATTAAGAATGTCAGCAAGTACAGGTGGGACCACGCTCGTTCGGAAATCTGGAACTGGAAAATAAATAATTTCTTTTCCTTCGAATAAGATAATAGTTGCTTTATTTAGATGCTTGAATCTTAACGAGCATTACATAAAAGTTTATTATTGTAGGGAGGCGGCCAAGTTGGAAATCAACGTGCTCAACCAGCTGAAGATACGCGATCCGACAGGGAAGAAGTGAGTAGATGAAAAGGGAGTGGAGGGGAAGAGGAATCGACTCCAGCCTCGTAATCCAACTCATGAGCCACTTCGACTACTACGGCCACACATGTCTCCTCTTCGATCTCCTCGGCCTCTCCGTATTCGACTTCATGGTTCCCTCCTCTCTCCTTCCCCCCCTCACTCATCCCATTTTAGAAGCAGAACTCTTACGCTGCCTACCCCATGGAGCAGACGAGGCACATCGCCTTCCAGCTCATTCACTCCGTCAAGTTCCTCCACGAGAACAAGGTGACCTCTTCTCTGATTCCTTGTTCACTCTTATCACAGCTCACGCACACCGATCTGAAGCCTGAGAATATTCTCTTCTGTGATTCTTCATTCGATGAGGTCGCCGCCGACAAGAGACGAAAGGTTTGTGTGGAGAGAGAGAGAGAGAGTGGAGAGACCGAGTCTCCCCCCTCAGCCTCTCCGTCGTATCCGGAACACGGACGTGCGACTGATTGATCTCGGGTCGGCGACCTTCGACCACGAGCACCACTCCACCATCGTGTCCACCCGACATTATCGAGCACCTGAAGTGATCCTCGGTACCCTCCCCTCCCGCTCCTTCCTCATCCCCACTTGAGAGTTGGGATGGAAGCAGGCGTGCGATATCTGGTCGATCGGATGCATTCTGTTCGAGCTTTACCTCGGCCAGACACTCTTCCAGGTGGTGGAGACGAGGGGAGGGGAAAGGGAGAATCCCCCTTTCAGACTCACGACAACAGGGAGCATCTCGCTATGATGGAGAGGATATTGGGGCCCATGAGCCAGAGAATGGCCAAGAAGACCAAGACCAAGTACTTCTACAACGGGAGGCTCGACTGGAACGATAGGGGTCCTGATGCCCAATACGTCCGGGACAACTGCAAGCCACTCAGGGTTCGAGTTCCGTTCCTTTCTCTCTCTTCACCCTCCCATTCCAGAACTACATGCAATCCAAGGAGCCTGAGCACTGCGAACTATTCGAGCTCATTGAAACGTATGTTACCATTATTTACTTTATATATTACCATTACCATTATGTACTTTGTAGTAGTATCATATATGTCCGAAGAGACTCTGAATTGATTGGGTGGGGATATTTTGGTAGTTGTTTCGACTTGGATATACCTTGTTCAGGATGCTCTCCTACGAGCCAATGTCCCGTGGATCTCTGGCTGATCACCTCAACCATCGATTCTTCGATCGCCTTCCCGAGCACCAAAGGTTCGCCCCTCCCTCTGGATCTAGTCAACAATTCTTAGCAGGCTGAGTTCTTCGGCAGAAGTGGTTCGGAACGGAGTCAGCGACAAGCCCAAGTAGATCCGTACTCTCTCTCTCTCTCTCTCTCTATCCCATAGGTCCCAATCGCTCCTCAGTCAGGCAAGTTCATCTCGGGGTCCGCATGTCTCCTCTCCCCATTTGTTGTCCCTCTCGCATTGGCAGCCTCTTTCGCGCGTCCTCTGGGGGTTCTCGACGCCTTCTCGGGCCATTTCTTACTGTAATAATTAGCAGGCCTTGTTTGGTGTAGTCTCAGCATTCCGCACTTGCTCGTCCCCGTCTTTAATATCGCCTTGTGCCCTTCCCCGTTGTCTGATCTGTTAGTGAGAAGATCGTTTTACCGTACCCTAAGCTGCAGTCCCCCACCGAAGCTGAATCTGTGCGGGTCACCATTCGTATTGTTAACACCACTATAACGTCACATGCGACGTTTGATCCAGCCTATTGTTTGTAGTCTATGTTAATGACCTACCTGTTGTACTTGGCGCTATCCCTGAGACTAACTTATATTTGGAGGTACGTACTCATTTACTCAATAGCTAAGCGATCTCTGGTACATAGATTTTTTTGTTGTACATGGTACTCAATTTGAAAAAAAAAGAAATGAAATCGGTATTTATCTGTTGTCCATAAACAGCAACGAAGGACGCAGGAAAGGAATCTAATGAGAGATGTGGGGGAACTCGTGGCGGCTCCTGATGGGGTGCAATAAGGCACACAAGGGGTCATGGGGGAGGGAATGGGAAGGCCGTGGATGGGAATGGAGGGAGGCAAGGCAGCCACGGCAACACGGACGGAGTACCGGACGACACAAGAGTTGAACCTACTTACGCAAACATTTCAATCTAATCATAACCTAACATATGAATAAACTTGTTTAAAGCAATGTTATGAAAATTAACACGACTTATTCAGGCACTAAAAGGTTCCGCAAATGATTCCTACCATTGGAGCTGGCCTCAATGCGTAGTGAGTAATTGAAATGGGATAAAAAGCTACTGGGGGTTGAATCGGGGATATGCTTCCAATTAGTGGAGAGGAATTGCCTTGTGCTGGCCATTGGAGGCAGGGGCCGAGTCGCCCTTACGAAGGCACGGGGCTGCGAACATCATCAATCCAGAGATCAAGAGATTGACACCCGCGAAGAGGAAAGAGTAGTTGTAGTTGCCTCCCGTCGCATCGGCAAGGAACCCCGCCAGGGGAGGGCCGAAGACAGTGCCCACTCCCTGAAGAGGGTAGAGAGGAAGGGGAAGGACACTACCTGGAAGAGCAGCAGCAGACCGAATGCATTCGTCAGCTTCTCCAGTCCGAGCAGATCAACAAGAATAACAGAGGTGAGGCAGATGTAGGACGAGACCCAGAAGCCGAAGGCCCCCGAGTAGATGGACAGGCTGAGCTCGGTCTTGAACATGAAGGAGAGACACGTCAGCACTCCGCACAGCTGAACGACACCATGTACTCCCAAGAGAAGGCGAGGATTACGGAGAGGGAGATGTTGTAGATCCAGAGGCGGTTCCTGGCCGTGTCCTTTCCCAGACCGAAGGGCAGCGGCAGCTGGCGATCGCCTGTGAGAGGAGTAAGGGGAAGGGAGGTTGGAGGGCACCGATGATGCCGAATGTTATCCTCCCGACGGTGTTGCAGATGCCGAAGACGGAGATGACGTGGTCGCCCGACGGCTTCTCCAGGTTGAGGGAATTAACGGCATGGATGGGGAGGAAGTAGAGGGGAGAGTTGAAGCCAACGGAGGTCAACAGATTGGATAGGGCGAAGAGTACGAAGGCTGGATTCATCATAATGTCCAGGTTGAGCATGCGAGATATGGTGCTGAACAGGGAGGGATAGGGGATGGAGGGGGGAGGGGGGACCTTCCGATGTTGCCACACCGTGTGGTGGACTCCTCGTCCTCGAAGACGTCGTCGTCCCCTTCCTCCTTGACGTCCGCCAGTTTGCTTTTCTTCGAGTGGAGCGAAGTCATCGATCTGCAGATGCGAATAAATACAAGTTGCACAGGAGAATGAGATGAAGAACGTGAAGTAATACCTGTATTTGTCAGGGTTGAGCTGGAACTCGTTGACGTTGGTGATTGATCCGGTATAGAAGACATCCTTCTTCCCGAGGTATCCCGATCCCTCCGTCACTGTCCCTGTGCCCATTGTGGTGACGCTAAGCAGTGTTGAGGAGATACCGGATCTCTTCCTGATTTCTCCTCCCTCGCCGGCCTCTTGGTTGACGGCTCCAGTACTGAGGGCACTCTTTATGGAGGCAGCCCGTCCAGTCTGGTGGATGGCATCATGGGAAACGGCCTTGAGGCGATTACCCGAGGGAGGCGACAGAAGGGCAGCGTCTTCCTGTCAATCACAATGCAATCATGCCATAGAGTGTGGGGGGTACCTTTGCATCGGGTTCCTTGGCAGAGTCACTCTTGGCAGGGGAAGCCCTTTCGCCTTCCTCGTCGTCGTCATTCTTCTCAATGAACTGGAGGGGGCGGAAGGCGAGGCCGTTGAGGATGTTGGCAGCCATGAAGACTGGAGCGGGATAGAGGGGAGGGAAGGGGAGGGGGCGGACCGGATCCGGCGATGAAGACATATCTCCATCCGAATTTCTCGCGGATGTGGCCATAGAGGATGGCGAATAGCCACGTACCCACTCCTGCTCCAGACACAGCGATTCCAGTAGCCAAGGCTCGCCATCTGAAACGTTCCATCATTTTACTACTTATATCCCTTCGGAAGATAGCCGTCGCCTTCCTCGCAAAGGCCACTGAAGATGAAGGATTGACATACTTCTCGAAGTACATGGTGACGATGACGATGGCGGGGCAGTACATGAGACCGATACCGATTCCCATCACGATTCCCACGGAGACGATGATGAACGGTATCGAGTTAGCGAAGAACGTGGCTGCGCAACTAGAAGGGTCTCATATTCGAGAGGAGAGGGAGGGGGGCGGGGAGATGGGGGAGAGGGAGGACAGACCCGGCGGTGGCGATGCAGGCACCGACAATGGTGCTGGTCCTGCACCCGTACTTGTTAGTGACGGCAGAGGCCACGGGCCCGAATCCAAGAGTCAGTCCAGTCAGCATCGAAATAATCAGTGCCGCGTATGCATTCGATGCACCGAACTCCTACAAGAATACCATTTCATAAAATAGTGCTTCCCGTCACTTGCAATTGTTCACGGCTCAATTGAGATTGTTCCATAGTGCGGGAAGTTCACTCGTCCATTACTGTTCACGATCGTGTGATCAATTCCTCCTTTTCAAACATCCTTTTGTTTGGTTGGGTAGCGCGAAAAATGGAGGGGTCCACATAGTAGAGGGATGAAGTGGGGCCCAGGGCGACAACAGCCCTCCCCCGTGCTAGTCTCGGCTGCTTCCCCTCTCTCCCTACCCTCCCCTCCTCCGTACTTCGACTCCTCCGTGGGATCAGCTGTTCATCGAGATGGAAGGGATGAGTTACGCGGGGCCGAGGTCATTGAGCCCCGGCCTCCCTCCCTCTATCACTTCTCACTTCACCAGAGGAGAGTGCAACCAGGGAGCAGCGAAAGGGACAAAGAGGGCCAATCGGCCCATGCCACCTGCCACGCACTTTCCCTCTCATCGCCCATCCGAATAGTACAACCATGGGGAGAGCTACTCTACACGCCACTTCTGCTTCCACTATGGATCCCTATGCCTCTCCATGTTCACTCCTTCTGATTGAACGACTCATATGAGAATCTGGCAGTGAATCGATTGAAGGGTGCCGTGAGGAGGTAACCCCTAGTGCCGAGGGCAGGGAGAGTAGAGGGGGTAGAGGAAGTCTGCCGCGGGCCGTCTCTCTCTCCGTCACAGATCAGGTGGTGTCAGTGGGTGGATGGCCCCTTTCCCCTCCACTGACCTTAATGATGTCATCCACGAGGACTCCGAACGAGTAGACGAATCCATCGGCGAATACGTGGACGAGGAACGATCCAAGGACGACGACCCATCCCCATCCTCCGTCGGGGATCACAGGCACTAGTCGAGTACCCATTCTGAAATGAACTCATTCAGCCATGCAAGGAACGGACACGCTCAACGTTGTTGCTCTATATGAGCTACGCGCTCGGAGAAGAGATGGCTCATCAAAGCATCGCGTTTCTTCCATCGCCGTTATTCAGTCAAATGACTCACTAAAAGCCACAACAACTGAGTGTGGGGGAAACGAAGCAACTTTGTCATGAGATAAATTTGCCATCTTTCGTGATGCTCTTTCGGAACCGCTGACTTTTATCTTTAACTACCTTCATATCTTGTAGAATTACAAATGTTCAGAATTTTTGTCCCCTTAATTTGTCTTACCATTAGGGACAAGGTAGAAAAAAACATCTCCAGGATATTTTGTTTCGATATTAAGAGTTCTGAAACTAATTGGTTCACGGACTTTGATGGAATGACAAAAGAAAAAAATGAATGACACCAAGATTAATTAGAGAGAGTTGATCATAAAGTGGAAGACTTGAGGGAGGCGGGTGAAGGAGGGGCTGTTGAACAGAGGGGCGGGGCTGAAAAGGCAGATGTGTCATCAGAATGACCAGACCAAGAAGCAAGGAGAAGTGGAGATGGAATATCGGAACAATCAGAGGCGTCGTATCATCTCTGCCCACGACTGAGCGAGCGGCAGGGACAGAATGGAATGACTTAGTAGGGAGGGGAAGAAGGGGGAGGAACCAGAGTGGAGAGAGAAAGGACAGTGCACTCAAAGTGCCCCGTGCCTCTGGAACAGGGGGAAGAGCTGTCGGGAGGGTGGGGGAAGAATATGGCAAGTGCCCACTTTCATGAACTGTCACAACTTACAGGCAAGGTTATTCTTCTCTAAAACAATCCAAACTACTGGGGAGAAAAGGAGGGAGTGGAAGCGGAGCGATGGAGAGATGGCGACAAGATAAGAAGGAATCAGATAGTAAGAGGAGCGACACTGTCGGAGACAACGTTTGTCAGTCAATGGCAAATATCCCCCCAATGGTGGCAGAAAAAGAGGAACAAAGACGATGCGTTTAATTCAAGGGTGAGATATTTCATTAGAGACTTTGCAAGTGATTGATGAGGTGGATGCAGGGGCGCTCAAATTGTCACAGGTTTCAGCGGAATAGGAGAGGAATTTATAAGGTTCGACTCCTTCTCTTCGAGCAACTTCCGTTGAAAGAAAACCAAGTCGGACAAATTATCGCAAAATTTTCTTTGACACATCCGAGATGGAAAAAGTATATTTTGTAAAAGAATTCCAAAATTGCGCAGGTAGACGTCGAGTTTATAAAATAACGAATACTTTGTGCAGCGAGCAAATGACTCGAATCATGTCGTGGTGTTATAATCAGGGGAGCTTAGCCGGCGCATAGTGGCTGTGTGACAAGAGGCTAACAAGAAAGATAACCCCTTATCTAGGAATGAGTGCGGAGAATGAAATGGCGAGAGCTCTGCCAACGCGATTTGTGACGTCTAAGAAATCAGCTCACTATTAGCATGCAGAACAAGGCGAAACATTTTTTTTGGTTAGTGTACTCGTGTAACGGTTCAGTGGACCCTACATGATTGTGGTAGTATATTAGAAGAATTATTCATTAAAAATTCACATCGAAACTGCTTAAAATTATATCCCATAAATGCTTTACAATTAGATGCGTACCAGTTTTCATCCTTATGAATCTCCAAAAGTAATGTAGCAGCTAACTGCGAGTAAAGAAATAAATATTTTCAATGGTATATGACATTCGTTCTAAACTAATAATCCGGATGCAACATCATATATACTAAGCAAGCCGAACATATTTGTGAATTAAAGAATACGGTATAAACGCATAGGTTGGCAACCTATGCAATATTGTTACAAACTAAAAATTGGTAGGATAGCATTGCGAGACCAGTATGACCGTGCGAACGCGCCAACTCTACTGGAAACGGTAAACTGCGAATACTATGGTCGCATCCGAGCGTCTTTGAGGTCTAAGAATTAACTAGATAGTTAGTTCTCAATGGAGGAACAAGAGACAAAGGGATCGGTTCTCATGGGTGTGGTTCAAAAATACGCCGAGATATGCGATACGCTATTAACGTCTGTGATAGATAACTCTCGCGCAGTGGCTCTCTCTCTGAATTCGGTTATAATTGCTATGTTTTCGTTTCTAGTTAATATTTTGTGGATACCAGTAAAAGTAGTGAATTTTTTTCTAACACTCTTCACCTACGCAATTAAGCTTTTAATTTTACCAGCTAGAATATTTTTCAATGTTGCAGCAAGTTTTCCTATTCTATCTCTATTCTGTATCGTAGGTTCCATTGCATGCATTTGCCTCATAAGAAGGATAACTTCACAAAATATTGTACAATGGCTACTGCACGTTTTCATTCCATACTGCTCAAGTATTATCTTCACCATCATTGGAATCTTCGTTCCGCAGGTATCAACAGCTGAAAGTTGTCATATATATTACGTTTGCAGGTGAACACAGCAGTATCAATACTCCACCATGTCACCAATCCACTACAATGGTTATTCAATCTCTTCGCTACGATCAAGAGGCGGGCAACTATAGTACAGAACACAGTCGACGTTTTATCTCCGCGGGCTTCTCGTTCGTCACCACCGAGTTCTTTTAAAGATTGATTATCATCAAAATATAGCCATTGCAGAGGTTCGGCGGTCACCTCGTCTATCAACGGCAGAAAGCAGTTCAGCAAATCTTGACTGTGCTATATGCCTAACCCGTGAAAAGGTTCTAGTTATTCATCATGCATAAATAGTTTGCGCTCAATAGTTTGGCCGCCTATGGATAATTTTTGTTTCGAATTTCAGAACGTGCTTTTCCGTCCATGCAATCACATGGCAGTGTGTGAGGAGTGCCTCCAGGAGCTAATGCAATCCGACCCAATTTGTCCCTTGTGTAGAGCAACTATCCATAGTCATTTACTGGTTTATTACTAAACTGAGGGATACAAATAAATTTTGTGTTGTACTTTATGTATACGAGGAAAGACAAGTGTATACCGCTATTTTAACATCAGCTACTAGATCGAAACTTCGGGGATAAATGCTTGTACCCACCGAACATTTGAGAGTTCCTATTATGCATAATTTCCGCCGAATGAACATCGCATGTAACTTTCAAATTTATGCATGCTGAGGACACCTGGAATGTCAAGAGACTTTGTTGACCTTCTTCTTTTGTGACCCTTCGGGGAGAGCGCACTGCTTTCTCTGCTCCATCGCTCAGCAGGATAAATCAATAAAGCAATGCACCCACGGTGAATTGTTCCCTTCCATATCCACTCGTTGCGGCGTGACATTTATTTGAAACTCAAAGATCAATCCCTTACTACGCATCCTTATGATCAAGAGGAGTGACCAATAGGCCGCCCGCGATAGTTTCCCCTGCACTCTCATCGAATTATTGTTGTCTCGACTCGTCATCTCTCCCTCGCATTCCATTTCTCGCGTCCTCTAGGCATAGCCCCCTGAGTATTGAACCGCTCTCTCATATATGTCGTTTGCCGAATTGTATTATTAGTATATTCGTGTTTTAGGTGATCAATTGTTGATGCGCATAATGCTCCCGAGCTCGTAGAGTATTAACAACCGTTTGACGTCAACTACTATACTTATAATTCAGCGGTTTAAATGCGTTTTGGATAGCATAGATATCTACTACTACATAAAAGGCGATGTGTGTCTGTCTGACCGAAAGTAACGAAACCCACCGGCAGGCGGAACCCACCGCCGCAGGCGGTGGGGTCCGCCTGGTATATATATATACATATATTAGGAATCACCTGGAATACCACTTAGCCTAAGCAAAAAATCCGAGTAATGCACGTTTGCACTTGAAGTTAATGGGACAGTGTTTAACCCCAACCCCCAATTCGTCAATATAAATTAGATATTCGAATTTCTATAATATTCAGTGTGCAATCTACGAGAAGCGATAATAGTATTGTATAATCATAAAAAACATACCTAAGTTCGCCGCAGTCAATGGAGATTCCACGCCAATGATGTCTAAAACTGGACCTGAAAACGGACACTTTAGAACGGTTTGTGTAATAAAAAGTCATGATGCTATACAACAGGGCGTATTTTGAACCAGGCTCAGAAGGGCACTTATTTTTAGATTATATATTCATATGTAGAAACAGAATGTTTCGAGAAAGGGACGTCAAAAAGTCGAGGAATTTATCAGAAAAATATTTTTTTAACAAATCGAAGTTTCTCCGAAAAGACTACAGTATGAGTTCGATAATCGCACACTGAAATAGTCAATTTACGATCTTCCTGTTGAAGAATTTTCCTGAGGATTTTCCTCAAGAGTAAAGCTCGCCTTCATTAATACTTTTGACATGTCTGATCCCTCAATTTTGCACAAAATAAATATATTCAGAACCTGGTGCTGCGAAATGGCGACTGCCGTAGCTTATCATCAGCAGATGGAGATTGCCCGTGAAATACAGTCCCGTGCATTTCATGGTTAGTAAATTTACCTCTCCGACCAAAAAATATCCTTACACCCCCGTTTCTTCAGAGGTCGAAGCGGCCTATTCGGATACTAGATGGGAGCGTGTCCGAGCTGCCATTTTCTCCGATCAGCAAGTTCCCACTCATGCCAGGTATCCGGGGGTCAGGATTATCTCCCCAATGATTGTTTACGCGATACGTAAATTAGGAAAACAAAATTTAATAGTATAATTTTAGGGACTCGATGGTCAGCCGGTTATCCGTGCAAGCTCGTGGAGTGCGTGCCGCGATCGAGGGACTGCTGGCTCTTCAGAAGGAGACTGATGGAGCACATTCGGTGGCCGACCTCATCTCCCTTCTCAATAGCAGTGATCATGTAGGAGTAGCATGTATGATTCAAATGGGCGGGCAACCTAGGACACCGTCGTGCGAGCTGTGAAGCACATCTACGCCGTCTCCCGCAATGACGGAAACGTCGCCTGCAAGGAAATCATCGAAGCACTCATCAAAGTCTCCAGGTAATCATTGTTATTCCCGTTTGTCTTTGCGTTTTTATAACGCGTTTTTGATTTGCATTTGCAGTATGCTATTTTCAGAAGCGGGGACGAAGATCTGCAGCGTTTGGCGGTTGCATCTCTGTGCAACATGAGCGAAAATCCGAACGGGCGCATGTTTCTGTTTCGATCAGGTGGACTCGCGGAGCTTATTCGAATGCTCGGAAGCAAAGACGAGGTTTTTATATTTCCTCCTCTTATGAAGAGAGCATTAAAGGCCATCGTGCGCTACGCCGTGACGACTCTTCATCGCCTTCTGCTGCATATTCCTGAAACGCGAGCTCTCGCCCGGCAGCTTCAGGCCACGTATGTTTTCTAATTGTGGTTTAAAATATGTACCCATTTCCGAACTATATCGCACAAACTTAATAACGCTCATAGTTAAAGACTTTTATCACGAACGACTCAAATTTATCACGAGCGTCTCAAATTTATCACGAGCGACTCAAATTTATCACGAGCGCTTCAAATTTATCACGAACGTCTCAAA
>JACMIG010000922.1:0-14738 GCA_014805385.1 Levipalatum texanum
TATTAATATTATATTTATATAATATTAGCAAACCTGCTGCGCGGTCGGTAGTACTGTCGAGAGAGCGAGGGGCTGGAGTTGTTGCTGTTGCTGCTGCTGGGGCGAATGGCCGACGATGTGAGGCGAGATGCCGGCGGCAGATGAGCGCTTCTTTGCCGGCTGCGGGACCACAGCTTGCTGTTGTTGCTGCATCGGTGGAACGACGGATGCCATTTCGGAGGATCTGGAACGGGGGTACGTTACCGTAACCCTATATATCCCGCTAGATACCGTAGTATCAGCCCTTCTAGAAGAGCTACCGTAACCTCGGACCCTGATACCGTACCTCCTTCCCTGCGCGGCAGTCACTGCGGGCGGTGGAGCGAGACCCACGGACCCGGGAGTCGGAATCATGCGCATCTCCGGAACGGACGTTGGTCCAGCGACGGAGGGCGCGCCCGGTGGACTGCCGAAGCCTTCTGCAAAGATTCTCCGTAGATGCGTCAGCGAATACCACAAATGAGCCAGCTAGGCTCTAATTGAGTGACTTACGATTGTATCCAGCCCTCAGCGGTGTCCCGGGGTTGGAGTGTCCCAGGCCGGGAGCAGCGGCAGAGGTAACCACGGGTCCCGCGCTGCCAACCATAGGGTAGCCTAGAAGGACGGAAATAGAAATTCTTGGCACATTGCCAAATTTGTTGAGTCAATTTTCAACCATTTCGTTTGGCAATTCTCACTTACCCGGCGGTACACTATTGGGTCCACCCGAAAGGTCGTGGGCAGAGTGCGTGGAGTGTACGGAGGACGGCTGCTGCTGGAGCATCTGCAAAACAATCGTTACTTTCTGAATATCGATTTTTTAAAATTAAAAAAAATGTTTAATCTCTGATCTACCTGCATGGAGGGCGAAACGAATTGGGAGTTCATCATTTCGGGCGTCTCGACGTGGCCGATGGAGGGTCCGGGTCCGGCGGATCCGGGTGTCGACTGGTGGCCGGAGCCGGGAACCGAACCCGGATAACCACTCATCAGGGGCGTGTTGTGCGCACTCCCGCCCATTCCCATGCCCATGTCGACGAGCGGCGTGTGGGGGTGCTGCAAAAATCGATAATCTTCTTGTTAAAAAAATTGTTTGTCCAATTCATGTATCACATAAACCTTGTAGCTTCGAGCACACGTATTGAAATCGTGGGTTCCCGACAATTATTGATCTTTGATCTTTCATGATCTACCGTACCTGCGGTCCGGGCGTCAGTAGATGGCTGGGGGCTTGTTGCTGTTGTTGTTGCTGCGATGGCATTGCCATCGGCACCGGAGGCCCGGGGCACGCCTCACCACCCGACAATTGGCCGTGGAGTGCGTGAGGCGGCATGCCAAAATTTAGCTGCGAAAAAATCGATTTATTGATTTTTCGAATATCGATTATTACCTCCTGATGAGAGGCGCCCACTCCCCCATCCATGGTATCGTAGACGGTGGCCAGTCCACATGAAGTCGAGGGACCGGGGGCGAAGCCCGCAGAAGATGACGCTCCTCCAGAGCGGCGGTGTGACGAGGCAGCCTTCTTCTTCTGCGAACAGACTAGTTTCTAGGGCACCGCAAACGCGCCAACCTTGCTCTTGCTCTTCTTCTTGCCGGCTGCTGGCGCTGGAGCGGTGTCGACGTCGGCGATGGCTGCGCCGAGATTGGGCGGGGCGGCGTCGTCGTCGTCAGCTGCCGTCGTCTCCGCGATCACTTGTTCCTGTTCCTGGAAGAGAACGATTGGCGTCAGGATGAACTAGTAAACGTCGTTCTAATTGTGGTGTAGTAAACGTCGCCGTGATTACACCAAACTATAAAGTACAAACATCGTTCATCTTCATGGGCGACAGAGTCGGCGGCGCTTCGTCGTCGTCCGTCGACGGGCATCCAGCAGCTTCCTCCTGCAACACACACTGCTTGCGTCAAGCTGGCGCTTTTTTGGATCAATCGATTGCCAAGGCGCATACCCGGTGTCCGAGTCCAGGAGGCGGCGTTTCGGCGTGACCATTCATGCGGTGACCGCTGGCCGTTGGTTCGAGGGGCGGCGGCGTCAGGGCTTGCAGGTTGGACAGCATCATGGCCATGCCTGCAAGTGCGTCATATGGGCGCCCTTCTGATGATAATGAATTGCGTCTTGCTGACGCCCTTTCTGTTTATGAGCTCACCTCCGGTAGGGGGTGTCATGTCCTCCGCGCGTCTCGCTGCTGGCTGTGGAGGGGGCATCCTCGGTGCTGGCCTGGCGCAGGATGGGTGCGCTCCCTCGGCATGCAACAACGGTGGTTGCTCACCCGACGACGAGCCCGCCGACGAAGGATTGGCACTGCAAGGGCGTCAGTTCACTCGAAATGCGTCAGCTATCAAATACCTGTGAAGGTGCTGCGGCATTCCGAGATAGTGACCGTTGGCGAGGGTCGGGTGCACCGGGCCGCCACCTCCCATCTCCAGCCCATCCACCATCGTGTGCAGGGCGTCCATGGTATTTACTACAAATTTCACAAATAGTTGGCAAAATGCCAAAAACACTTCTTGGCAAGCTGCCAAAAAATCTCACCTCCATTGGGCATCATCATGTCCATGGGGTAGCCGATGGGATCGGCGTGGTCGTGGCAGGTCGACGAGGAGGGGCCTCCTCCGATGGTCGGCCGCGTGCCCGCCGCCTCGTCCATGTCGTCATCCGAATCCGGTACGCCGCCCATATTGATGACCTCCTGGAAGAGATCAACGATCAAACTACAAAGATCAAAGATCAAACTACAAAGATCAGAGATCAAACTACGAAGATCAAAGATCAAAGATCAACTCACGGGTATTTTAGCAGGAAGCCGATCGCCGATGGGCCGCGGCGAATCTTCGTCGCTGCTTGATGATAGGCCGGGGGAGGAAGATGATGAGCTGGAAATAAAGCAGGTTGGCAAAATGCCAAGAATATTTCTGGCATGATGCCAAGGCTAAGGTAAAAAATCGTTGTCCAATGGGAATGTCATGGTCCGCGGGAATGACATGGTCCCATGGGAATTACATGGTCCGTCGGGAATGACATGGTCCCAGGAATAACATGGTCCGGGAATTGCATGGTCCCTGAAATTACAAGGTCAACAAAAACTACATGGTAAGAGTGTAAATAAGGCAAATCCAGGGACTTTGTGACTTTTTAAGGACCATGTCTTTCCCGGAGCATGTAATTCCCGGACCATGTCATTCCCATGGGACCATGACATTCCCATTGGACAACGATTTTTTTACCTTAGCCTGATGCCAATTGCTCAAAGATACCGTACCTTCGTCGTCTCCCTCGTCCAGTCGGTGCTGCAGATCTGCCACTCGCCCGACTCCTCGTACATCGTCCACCGCTCGCACGAGAGGCCGCCGAGGAACCGCGCATCTGGAAAATTCCATTTTTTATCATGAAGGAATCAAAATTTCACAACCCACACTTCCTCATTTTATGTTATTTTCAAATTTATAATTAGTGGGGGCTCAAATTAACTTTTTCGTTTTGTTTCTTTGATCGTTGACAAACTTACCAGCTCATCATCGTCCTCGACATCGTTGAGTGTCCGTCCGCCTCCCGGGGACACGCAGGGGACTCCGCCATCGTCTTCCCTGCAAATAGAGGATACGTTTTTTAAAAAAAATATCCGATCCAAATTTAATTGAATTGTAAAAAAACTCTTACAACATGGGCCGCGTCGCGGTGCTCTCCACCGATCCAGCAGGAGAATGGGGCGATCTCGGAGGCACCGCATTAGCCTGTAGTGAAATTGGGCGTATTTTTATACCATCGCTTGCTATTATTCGTTAGGGCGGCCTGCAGGGAAAATTACTCGTTTTGGTTGTTTTCTTCCAATCTAAATTTTAAATGAAGGAGAAGGATGAACTTTCCTGATTACTGTCGTTATGGAAATACAGTCCAGACGCAGGCCAAAGTGCATTTTGTCCCCAATTGCCCCAATGCAAATGTGTTTCCTCCTAACCCTGCTTTAAAGGAGGAGTATCAGCAACTTTTTGGCCCCAGACAGAGTGCACTTTCCCCATACGTCTACGTATTGAAATGTCTGCATTTCAATTCGTAGACGTATGGGCAAATGCCTCCACTGTGGTTGGCACGGTGCCAAAAAAGTTGCTCCTACTCCTCCTTTAAAGAAGCCACCTTACCTTGAAGGCCATGGCGAGTAGAGCCTGTGGCAGGGAGGAGGCGGTGAGCGTGCCATCGGGAGCGACGGCCCCTTCGCCTGGTGGTGAAGACGAAGTGGGAGCAGTCTGCAGGGGGATATTGATCAGTTTGCGATTACTCGGTTGGAAATCGATAAGCACACTATTCACCTGCGTAGTAAGGGAGATGGTAGCCGTCGTAGCGGAGCTCGACGCCGCCAGCGAAGCAAGGTAGTGCGGGGGAAAGACCTATAGAAAAAACAACCGATGTTTTTGTTTTCTCGTCGGTATGGTCAGATAATAGTTTTTTTAGATATTGTTGTGGTGCACAAGCTGGTCCTTTTCGCATTCCGATTACACCTATGCCCCCCCCCCCTTGCGTACCATTTTGGAG
This sequence comes from Levipalatum texanum, assembly GCA_014805385.1. Classification (NCBI taxonomy): domain Eukaryota; kingdom Metazoa; phylum Nematoda; class Chromadorea; order Rhabditida; family Diplogasteridae; genus Levipalatum; species Levipalatum texanum. The sequence goes on from JACMIG010000922.1 coordinate 4,547, forward strand.
CGCGCACACGCTTTCAATCGCTAATATCTTCGTTCTTACTCAAAAACCAGCGTGTGCACCACCAGAATATACCTATAAGGAATTTTTTAGGCATTATGAGTTTTATGGAAACCGATAAATGACCACACCTTGCCAGGGGAGCGGAGCTCCTTCTTCCTCCTCGCCGTCGAGGCAACGGGCGGGGGAGGAGGGGGCGTCGACGGCTTCTGCTGCTGCTGTTGCTGCGTTCGCGCGGTGCCGGGTGGCCGCTTCTTCTGCGCGATCGGAGCGCCCTTCTTGCGCGCCACGACGACCGGCTTGCCCTGGAAATAATCTCATAATTAAATTAATTAATTAATTTAATTTTAAATAAAATAATTACTAATTGATAATCCCTTCCCACCTTATTGCCCTTGCCTCCGCGTCCCTTGGCGGGTGCGGGGGACGGGCGCTGGGGAATGATGGGGACCGAGGGCGCGGGCGGCGCCATCGAGCCCCGCCGTCCGTTTGGGCGGAAGCGCTCGTGATCTGTAAAGAATATCGATCAATAAATCGATCAATAATAATCAAAGTTTACTAAATCAATCAATCGATACCGCTATCGTAGTCGGTGCTGCTGCTCGTGTCGTCGCTAGATGACGGGACGGCAGAGGAGGCTGCGGAGGATGAGGAGGACGTCGAATCCTGGAAGAATACGCGAATTGACGGATCGTAAACTGGCGTTTGGGGATTGAAGACTAACTCTACAGTAATCCTCCGGCGACTTACATATTCCTGAAAATTCTTCGGAAAGGGCTTTCCATCGCGGGCTGCTATGGCGATCGCGGTCATGGTCAGTTCCTTCAGCGGGCCTCCGTCGCGTCTGATAATGGGCGGAGGAGGGGCAGCGGCTGGAAAGATCAAAGATCATAAAGAAGAATTCAGAGATCAAAGATCAAGATCCATATCGATTTATTTCCCGTCAGACAAACAAAATATGCGCAATACTATTTCTCGGAAACTTCAAACAGAAAAAAGGTTTAGGGAATAAAGACGGTACATTTTGGAGGCGCCACAGCCGCCGTCCGTCCATTCGTCGATCCTTTCGTTGTGGAACTTCGCGTCGATGACGACGGAGCTCCGGACGAAGGCGGGGCTCCACCCGCGCTGCGCTTGCGGCTCTGGAAAAAGGTAGACATCTAGACAGACAACAATCAAATTTCTTATATTTATTGCCAAGAACCAAACCGGTGCAAATATTTCTAAAGAATCTTAAGTTTTTTCACTAACGCATTATTCTTATGTGCGTTTTGAGTTTCGGTGGAGAAACTTGGGTAGGCCCTTATTGTCTCGCCGCGTAAAAGCGGTAGATCAATCGGACGCGAAGCAGAAAAGGAGCAGAGTAATTTATACACAGTTGTGGTTTACGGCAATATTATCCCAGTATCCCTCCACTCACTGGTGCCCCGTTGCTCGCTCCCTTCCCTCCTCCGCCTCGTGGCCGCCCCTCGTCCCCACTCGAATCCGAATCCGAAGAAGGATCTCGGCGTCCGCGGCGCTTCGAGGAGTCCCCTGGAATAGTTACGATGTTTAGCTGCGACAAGGTTGGACAAAATGGGGAACGGCAAAATAGTTCCGATGTTTAGCGGGGAAAAGATTCCACTTTTAAAGGTGTAGGAGGAACTTTTCTAATACTTTCGTTATGGAAATCCAGACCAGCCACAGGCCAAAGTGCAAACAGACTCAGGCCAAAAGAGCATTTGGCCACAATGGCCACAATGCAAATCGGTTTCCTCCTACTCTTTATTTAATGCCGAATGAAAAAATTGTTATGGCATTTAGCATTTACAGGGCGGAATTGGATCGCTAAGGGCGGAACGATAAATTACCTCGGCATCCGCTTCGCGGCGCCTTTCCTTCGCCGTTCTCCTCATCTGCCGTGGTGGCGGCGTCGTCGTCGGCGGACGGCATCGAAGAGTCCTCTTCCGTCTCGATCTGAAGGTTTGATCTTTGATCCTTGGACTTTGATCCCTAACCTTCTTCGTTTTCCGCGCGCTCGATGGAGCGCTCGTGAAGCCGGTGTCAAACAGACTCAATTGCCGCGCACTCGAGGGAGTACCAGGGACCTTCTTCTGAACGATGATCTTTGATCTTTGATCTCTGGCAATTCTATTCTCACCCTTTCGGCTCCCTTCTTGCCCGCTGTCTTGGGCGTCGAAGTGATGCGGAGCTTCAGGGGAGGCTGAAGATCAAGAATATAAATTCTGCCGAGCCCGGTAATTGAATCATTCATGGATCGTTTTGTGCCCCCGTTTCATTTCATTTGGTTGTCAGCAGAGTTATTACCTATTTCCTATTCCCGTTTTTTTTTCAAACAAAGTGGAATTTTCCCCCAATATTAGAACATTATGATCATTTTTTCTTAGACAACGCTATCCGGAATTCAAATCAATTCCGGAACATTCAAATACCCACATGTCTCCCCTTTTTATCTCCTTTTTTATCGCACAGTTCGTAATTTTAATGGCAATTGGAACGATTTATTCACCTGTTTCCTCTCTTCACTCGGCCCTGGCGTGTCTTGGACGTGGACGACACTGGGGGTGGGGGAGGCGAGGGCAACGGAGGCCCTCTCTCCCGACGAGGAGATCGAGAGGCGACGGGGGACGGGGAGATGGCTGCCGTCCTTGGAGGGAGTGTACACCACAGGCTTCCACTGGAATTGATTTGCCTTGATCTTTGATCTTTGGAAATAAACATGCTTTATCCACGTAAAGAAAGAGGGAATCGCTGGTCAAAAATTACGCCTATTTCATGGTCTTTGACCATCTTGAAAGATACCATCCAAAGACTGAAAAATAGCCCCTTCGATGCATTTTTTACATCAACAATAAGAGGAATTGCGGTATTTTTCTCCATGTAAAGAATGCTCCTCGTAAAGAAAGAGTTGAATTTTGCCCCGAAAATCTATTTTATGATCCTTGATCTTGATCTTATTCCCTCCTCACCTTCAGCCTCGAGTCATCGAGCCAAATCCGATTGGGGTTCTTCTTTTCCTTCTCGACGTGCTCGTCGATGTCCGCCCACGAATGGCACATCTCCAGGTTTCCACTACAAAATGGAAAGTTTAATTTCCCGCATCTTACAGTATCCTTACTCGGCATCGAATCGATAAATGTTCAGGAGATGTAGCATGATGTCGAGGTCCTTGTAGTGGATGCCGGTGCCTTCGATGATATCTGGAAAATCGATATTTCGAAAAATCAAACGATAATTATTACCTTTCATGGATATCTTGGAGCTGGCAGACCTCGGAAGGTGAGCGTGACACCACTCGAAAATGGCCGACTTCCAATAGGAACCGTACGATCGATTGCCGAGCTCGGATAAAGGTCTCTCAGGGGTTCCGAGGATCCTCTCGCGACGGGAAAGAAGGAAACCTAGAATTTAATGGTATTTATTTCAGTTTACGATCCCATTTTCAGTTTGCGATTAAGTTTATACTGACTAAAATCGATGAGAAACCGTCCGTATCCCTGTTGTTGGTAGCACGGTAGTACAACAATGCAGGAAAGGTTGAAGCGCTGCGCGGAATACTTCTCCTGAATGGTTATCGATTTTTTTATTGATTGATTGATTTTTTTACCTTGGAAAAGTAGCCGACGATGCTCCAGCCTCGCTCCGTTTTCCGCGTGGCAACGTAGAAGAGGAACGGCTCGACGTCGAGGTAGAGGGTCTGGAAAGAAAAGGAGATCGGTAGTGTCGAGGGGAAATGGAATAGATCGGATAATCATTATCGGGCACCAAAAAAGACATGGTGCTCGACAATATCAATGTTCAGCACCCTCTACCAATATTGTCGCGAACCAATAAAATTTTAACTGCCGTTTCACTTTAGTTTTCAGTACTCACACATGGGTCGTTCGATATTTGCATGGAGAATAGTTGCAAAAATGAGAAGCATATTCGGTTCTCGACAATATTATCTGAATTCATGAAAATTGACCCACCTTATGATCAAGGAACAATTTAGCGAGGAGACACAGATTCTGACAGTACTCCGTTGATTGTTGGCCGTCAACCTGGAATAATCAGTTTGCGATCGGAATTTGGTATTACTGCGTTTATCCCACAGTTCGGAATGTATAAATAACCCCGGAACAATTTAATCCAATAACTACCTCAAATACGGAAAGGCCGTCCTTGATGTAGACTTCGTTGCCCGGTGGACAGACAAGAGTGCAGCGGCTCTAGAAATAAATTTATAACGTATTCAGTTTGCGATCGGAGTGACTGTGTGATACCGTAACCCAAAGAACAGAAAAAATGCTCACATTGTGATGCAGCAGTCCCTTCACGGTCGGAAAGCACTTCAGGCAGATCTCGCAAATGTAGAGGGTCTTGGCGAAGGAGAGCTGAAGAGAAATGGAATTGGTGCGGTCGGTGTGTCTTTTGGGAGCGAGGTTTGGTAAATGTCACCAATCGTTGGACCACACTCTGATAAATTAAATATCTCACCTCCTCGGGATACGGCGCGGTGTACCACGTCTCCATGTACCATTCGCCTGCAATGAATTTTTAGAATATTGATTTTTTCCACGAGATAGAAATAGAAAATATTTAGTTTTCGACAATATTACCTTTACAAATATATAAATAAGCATACCCAGCGCAATCCTCTCCGGCCACTTGGGCGGGACGTACTTCTCCTTCGGATTCGGTACAGGATGGTCGACTCGTTCGATGGCCTGGAAGTTGATTTGATCTTTGATCTCTGTGATTTATGCTCACCGCTTCAGACTGCCGCGTAAATTCTTCGTAAATCGGAAAGCGCGATTTCCTATCGTCGTCCGTGGCGTTCATCATGACGAAGGAACCTGGAAAAGTTATTTCCTCAGACAGTTTGCCCAGGATCAGACAGTGATAGTCTCGATCGATAATCTTCGGCTCAAATAAAATTTGGCGTTATGCCAAGAAAGTTCCTTCTAGTCTTAAAATATTAATACTCACTGCACGACTCCTGCGATTCCTCCTTTACCTCACGCAAAGTTTCGACGGGGGTTCTGAAAATGTTTAATTGCTTTAAAAGTATAGACCATTTGGTGGTGTCGTAAAGGTCGTCGTATAAAACTAAACGACGACGTTTAAAACACTACTAAAATCAACGATAATATTTCTCACTTGATCGGAGGCCGCCTCTTGCTCGTGGACCCAGACCCGACGCGCTTGCGCGACGACGAAGGAGGATGTCTAAATTATTGATTTATTGATTTTTAATTTAAAAAATACCCATTAGCAGCAGCAGCCGATGCGCGGGTGCTGGGAGTATTCAGGGAGGATGAGGAGGCAGTGGAGGTGGAGGGGACATCGACGGCGAGTGGCGACCCTCCGCTCCGGGCACGCCGCATCGGCTGGAATTTAATTAATCATAAATTTGATTAAATAAATATTTAATTAAATAATTTAAACATATTAATTAGAGCAGAAATTTGACGCTATCGCAGCGCGCGATCTCGAGAAAGTTGCGTTGTCCGAAAGGGGGGAGAAGAAGAGGAAGGAGAGGGGCCCGCCCATGCCGCTTACCCGGTCAATCAATGCGCATTCGCCCCCCTCTATGAATTAGCGCTGGCAAAAACAACGAATTATTAAGCCGGGAACTGGAGCAATTTTCAAAGGAACATTTAGTGCAAATTTGTATACAACAAGGACGTGAACGATGGATTAGCATTACAAAGAAAGGGCGCGAAAACTATCTAAATGCTTGGAGAGTGCGAAGCAACAAAGCGATAGCGTAAAGTTGTGTGTGTGTGTGCGTACAATCGACCGGGGCGCTCGAGCGAGGATATTCACGTGATTTGTCGCAAGATGGTGCAAATGTTGCGTATACCCCCCCAGCCCTCCCTCTCTTCCATTATCGCTGTGAGGTTTAGACAGTCAGAGCAACGACCCTGATACGCGCGCGCCCGATCAATTTACTGCCTGGCCTTCTTTAAAGGCGACTTCCTGGCGATAACAAGGGGCGCTAAATAGCGTAACTGTGCGATGCGCCCCTCGACACTGAGCACAGGTAATCAATCCATGCAGGTAGAAAGGAGGAGGAGGGGGGAGGGGGAGGGGGAATAGGAGGCGAGAGGTGGTGAGGCGGTAAGAAGAAGAGAGGGAGCACCCCAATTGCTCACACTACTTCCCTCTATGTTCTCTGCGTCTCCACTATCTCGCCTAGGTATATAACTCTTTTCCCACGGGTCGTCTAACCCCGGTCAGGTAGGATTTAGATAGGGAGGAGGTTCGAAACCGCCGGGTATTGGGGGGGGGGGGGGGGGGTGGGGGGGGGTGGGGGGGGAGGGGCGAGACAGGGGACCAAAATAGCCCACCCCCCACCCACCCCCCCCCCCCCCCCGTGTGCGCGTGAGGAGGGAGAGTCGACTCCTCTTGCCTCCTCTTCCCCCTCCCCTCCCCTCCTCCTCCCCTGCTCCTCGCTCCCTGTTCAAACAAGAATCGCCGAGGCTTTCTCGAGAAGGGCTCGCCCTGCCTCCGGGGGGGAAGACGATCATAAACTGATTCCTTATGCGAAGTCCCAAACCGTATACACCAAATCGTTCGCCGCAAAGAGAAAGAAAGGAGGAAGAGGAGGAAGAGAAAATAGAACAGGTATGATGAAAGGTCGAAGGAGGGTGCTCCGAGCAGAGGAGGGAGGGAGGGGACGAAACCCCATTCAACTCCTCTCTCCCCTTCCTGTGCCTGCAGAGTCACGTTGGGTACACCTTGTGCAGGGTGTCTAATTCACGGTCGGATGGTTGAGGACGAGACCATGACTAACGGAGAAGAACAGAAGAACATTTGGTGTTCGACAATATAATTAATAATTGGTCAGCGGGGCATTTTTTGTCTCGACTTCGCTCCTAGGCGCAAATCTTTTCCCATTTCCTATGGAGAGAGAACAATTCAGCCATAACGATATATTTGAAGCGTTTGGAACTCGCCCAATATTCAGAGAACAACAATATCATTGACCAGAAGAAATGGATGCTGCCATGTGTGGGTTCTGATAAACCGGCCCGCACCGGGGGGAGGAGGAGAGGGGAGAGGGGGAGGAGGGGAGGGGGCGAAAAGCGATCGTTCCCCCTGTTGTGTTGATGGCTCTGCTCGAAAGATGCAAACCCTCGGTCTCTCTGACTTTTCTGCCCGCTCTCTCATATCACTACACTCTCTCGCCGCTGTCCTAGAAAGGGGGTTCGAAACACGAGGGCCCTTACGAGGGCGAATACAGCGTCATTATTCGATCTTTAGCAAGAGATAGAGGGATCGATGGAGAGCCGAGGGAGGTTAGACGGAACTCCGATAGCAATCTACCGGAAGAAGAGGAGGAAAGGGCGCACGCGGGAAGAGCGAAATGGGCTCAGCGAACTCCTTATGCTAATAGGCAGGGGAATATTATAATAATCCCTAGTTTATTATCATAAACGCGTCCAATAACAGCCCCCTTTTTTGAACGCTTCTAATAATAGCATTGGGGCTTTCCTCTTGAATAAGCATGTAAAACTGCGTTCAGGGCTCCAATGCCCTATGGAACCGACATAATACCAACCTTGTAAAAGGAGATAATATTATGAAAGCTGGAAAAGGCAACCAATTATCAGCACAGATTGCGTCAGAGAAGGTGAGAAATATCAGCGCTCGCAGTTGGACGACAGTTCTGGGAACACGCTAATTGCGTCAGGGTGTTATAACAAATGCCATAGAATTGTCGAGCACCAAAAATCTGTAGAGCCTAAATGATTATAAAACAGTGGCAGATTAAAGGAGGGGTTTGGGGACCTTCGGTGTCGAAATTTGGCAACTTGCCAACAGAACATATTCGCTAATTAATCACTGACAGATAACAATGACACAACTCATAGTGCACAAGGAGTGTGATCTGAGGATTTGGCAAGCTGCCAATATTGTAGCTGGTGCGAATTTTGAATTTCGCGCCGTCCCTGTTTCTCAGGGAGCCTTTTTGAACGCTGTATCTCACCATAGAAACATCCAAATTCTTAGTGTCATATACCATTCGACAGCGTTTTTCAAGCTCTACCACCTGAACATTGTCACTTATGAGACTCGGGAGGTCCCCGAACCCCTCCTTTAAAAGAAGCTCCATGTTGGTGCTCGGTAATATCGATAAGTTAGTCGATATTGACGACATGAATATGACAGACTATTTACTGCCCTTGGAGTAACAACAGGGAGGGCGACGTCGACGTTGCGAGCAGAGAAAAGGAAGAGAGGACGAGGAGGGAGTGAGGAGAGAGGTGCGGGCGCAAAGGAAAAGGCAATCAACAATTCCTCCGCATTGTCCACGAGTATCAATAATGATACCGGGGTTGCAAGGGTGGCGCAGTGGTAAAGAGATCCGACTACGGGTTTGAGGTCCCGGGTTCGATTCCCTCACCTTGGCATCCTCCTCGTCGGTCTCCTCCTTGATCTCCTTCTTGATTCGCTTTTGACGGGGGGAATCGCGCTCGCGCCGGGCACGACGGGAGGATGAGGATGGGGCAGAAGTCTTGCTGGGGGACTGCAAAGAAAACATAATTTAAAAAAATAAGTTTCCATTTTTATAATTTTCTACTTTTTTTCCTTGTCAGTTCAAAAAAGCACTCAGAAGTTTAGGAGATAAGGGGGTCTCAACGAACATTTGCTGTTCGAAATATTGTCAAAAAGTCGACAACACTTGAGTCAAGACTTGTTATTGCAGACTTGCAAAAGTTTGAAATGACGCCAACTTTTTGGGGAAACCCAAACAGATACATCAAGTTATTTTTACCCCCCCCCCTCTTTTTTCTTTTTTACCTTCATCTTTCCATTGCTCCTTGATTCCTTCCTCTCCTCTTCCTCCTTCTCCTCTCGCTCATCGCTTCGTCGCTCGAGCTTCAGAGTGTGTGGAGGGGGCGGTGATCGCGAAGAAGACATGGATCGGATACTGGCGCGGGACTGCAATTATCGATTTATTGATTATTTAAAATTCCATTGTTTTTATTACCTTCTTGCTCTTCTTCTTCTTCCTCCGCTCCGAATCCGGAGACGAAAAATAGGTGGCAGCCGCGGAGTTCTGTAAAACATTACTTTTCATCGTGAAAACCGCTAGAATAATGAAACAATGAAATTCGTTTATATTTTTCCATTTTGTATCCGCTCTAACCAAGGCAAAATGAGAAGGATGGCTTCGAGATATAAATGAAAAACTGGTCTTTTCCCCCTCACCTGCGTCGGCCTTCCATTCACTGGCCAGTACTCTTCATCTTCACCTCGTGCAGCCGATGCCTCGCGTCCGGAAGACGTCTCCGAGGGGCGCTTAAATAATCAATAATTAATCATTTTAAATATAATAAAATCGATAAATAAAATTATCCTACCTGTTTCCTAGGCATCGACGACGGTCCCGGCTCATCTCTGTCCTTTTTCTTGCGTGGCGATGTTGACGATCCCATTGGCTACAAACAAATCGCAGTGTTTTCTTAAAAAAACCCGATAATTATCGATTAATTACTAATAATGAATTATCGATTTTCGAGGACATAAAATATCACCTTTCGCCCTCGGGGTCGCCCTTCTCGCGGAGTAGTGGCGGTGGAAGAGGCGGGCTCCTCCTCTTCGTCCTCGTCCTCCAGATCTGGAATATATTAAACTACTATTTTGAATTTTGGCAGGATGCCATGAAATCTTTGGCACGATTCCAAGAATGTCAGGTTTGTTCCAGGATCGCAAGGGACACGCGCGCGAAATTTGTCCAGCTGTCAATAGCAGGCGCATGAGGAGAGAGCATCACATAAAATATACTGGATTCCGAAGGAGGGCAGGAAGAGGGGGAGGAGGGGGAGGGAGATGGAGGAAGAGGAGGAGGGAGAGGAGGAGGGAGAGGAGGGGAGGAGAGCAGTGGTGTCGGAAAAGGCGACGTCACTACTACGTGCATTGCGAAGTGGGCGTCTTTTCGAGGGAGTCCTTAGAATAAGTACATTCCGTGTCGAAGCCACTTAATTTTCGAGTCCGCTTGTAACACTATTCCGGCTTTCAGTAAAAAGACAAAGGACTAATCTGGCCAGCTTCATCACGAGTATTTTCCCCCATTAGTATTGCTCTAGATTATTTCTGGCTGAAGTCCGAATATATCAAACCCCAATATAGGACAAAGCGGGGGGCGAAGCAAGAGGCTCGCGCATTCGCGAGTAAATAGTCCCGATCGAGGGGGGAGGGG
>JACMIG010000923.1:0-24826 GCA_014805385.1 Levipalatum texanum
GGGAAGGGAAGGGGAGGGGAGGGAAGGGAAGGGAAGGGGAGGGAAGGGAAGGGAAGGGGAGGGGAGGGTCACCTCCGTATGAGGGTATGGCCAAATCGGAATGCGGCCGTGGCGAAGGGGTGGGAGATGGAGGCATCGCAGGAGTCGTTGTAGCCTGGACGGGTCTCTCACCCCTTGAGGGTTTCCCTCACCCTTGTAGTATCCCTCCGACTTGGGGACGAGGCTGAAGCTCTCCGCGATCTCCCGCCCGACGAGCTTGGGGAGGTACTCGTTGTAGACGACGTGGTTGAACTCGGCCGAGACGATGCGACGAGTCTCCTGGAGGAGGAGAAGGAGGAGAGGGAGGAGGGAGAGGGGACTGACCTGGAAGATCCTCTCGTCGTCCCAGTGCGGATTCAATCGAGACAACTCCGAGGCTATTCGATTGTGCTCTCTGCAGGCCTTGAGTGGGGAATGAGGGGAGGAAGTCCAACCTGAGGAATATATTGTGCATGACAGTGAGGGCTGGCTGGTGGCTGTTCCTCTCGTCCCCTGCCACGAAGCACATGAACTGAGGGGAGGATCGACAGTCCTGCTCCTGTTTCCCTTGGGGAAGGGCCATCCTGAGAAGGGGATGAGAGGGGAGGAGAGGGAGGCCACGGACGGGTTGTGGTGGCCGAGGTTGGTGAAGTTCATTTGTCCCTGGCGGAAGAGACGAAGAGAATTCGATTCGCACTTCGTCGCACCGTAGATGACAGAACCATCCAGGAAGGAGGTCAACTCAAAGAGAACAGATTACGATGCCATCCATATCTACCCACCTGGTTCAACTGGTTACGGTAGCCCAGTTTGAGTTGACCGAGGAGGGAACGGGCGAAGGGAAGGCATCTAGAGAGGGTTGGAGAGGAAGGGAGAGAGGAGTACCTTCGCTCTCCCTCGAAGTGAGTGGGGAAGTGAGGGTCTCCCTCTGGTACGGGAAGGGGCATGCAGTGGACGGAGAGGGAGGAGGCTGAGTCACAGCGAGTGCAGTTGAGGATCTCATCGTTCGGCCCCCTCTCGACGGGGGAGTGGGTGACTTCGTGGTCGAGGAGCTGGCCGAACTGCATGATCATCAGAGTGTACCTGAAGAGGGAGAGGGAGGGAGGGAGGGAGGGGGAGGGAATCACTTCTTGTGGTTGTAAGGGAGGTCGAGATGGACGGCATTGGATATGAGACGAGCATTGGGAAGGGGACGATGGGAGCGGGCGAGGGAGCGGGGGGCGTCCATTCCATCCTCGTACGAGGGCTTCAGGAGATGGCGAAGGGGACCGAAAGCATTGCCGAAGTGAGGGTTGACGAGGTTGTTGCACCAGCCAGTGTATCTGGAGAGAAGGGGAGGAGGGTGAGGGAGGGGAACTCACGTTCGATACGGCGAAGTGTGGTCACAGGGAAGGGGACGGGGAAGGCACTTGGAGACGGAACCACCGTGGCCGAGGAGGGCTGTGAAGTTACCCACGAATCTGAAGGAGGAGATGGAGGAGGAAGTAGAGGGAGACATACTCGCTTACGTCGATGTCGGGGAGGATCCTCTGGAGAGTTCGCTTGTCCAGTCTGTAGAGGGAGGAGTGGAGGGGGAAGGGAAGGAGGGACTCACTTCAAGGGCAGTCCGTCCCTCCCAGTCAACGAGACTCTGTTGTCCACGAGAGCACGAGAAGAGGCAAGGAGGATGGAAGAGATGTGGGAGAGCTGAGGGGGAGGAGAGGAAAGAGGAGAAGGGGAGGGATACCTCGACGGCCTCTCGCTTGGCCCTCATCATCTTCCCATAGGAAACGAGAGGGTCTCCGTCTTTGAATGCTCCTTGATCTGAGAGGGAGGAGGTGGAGGGGGGAGGAGGAGGGGAGAAGGGAGTTACTTCTCTTGATGTTGTGACTCTCCCTTCTCTTCCTCTCCTCCACTTCCAGTCTCCCGATCTCCAGTGCCTTCTTCACCGATTCCGCGCTGACGGGAATCTCGAGTGGAGGCGATCGATCCTTCCACTGGGAAATGTCCACGGAGGGAAGCATCTCACACGGAACGGCAGAGTTGCTGAGGGAGGAGGAGGTCAAGCTGGGAGGAGAAGATGGAGGGGACGTACTCGAAGTCGTCCTCGGCCTCGAAGGCGCGCGGCTGGATTCTCTCCACTTTCCCATTCTCGCACAGCACTCGTGCGATGGTCGTCTTCCTGTGTGCGGAGCCTTCTCTTCCCTTCCCTCCCTTCCCTACCGAATCTCCATGAGTTGTCTCTCCGTGAACTGGGAAGGGGCCATGCCGTACTCGTACCACAGGCGATCGCCCCATTTGATCTGCAGAGGAGGAGAATGGGGAGGGGATGGGAGTAACTGACGTTCTGGAACTGGTGGCCGATGATGCAGGCGAAAGTCCGCCCGACGACTCCTCCACTCACGGGAGTCTCCGCCAGTCCACCCACGAAGAGGTCGATGTCCTGCCAGGGGAGAAGAGTCAAGACGACGAGGGGACGACCACCTCGACTGTCCTGTAGAGGGACTTGATCTCGTTGACCGTGGACAGGCCTCCAGTGAATTCGGATTGAAGCTGGGCGAAGGTCGTGATCTGGAGGAGGAGGTTGGAGGGAGTGGAAGGGGAGATACTCGCCTTTCCTCCCCCGCATCTCTCCCTCCACGCCACGTAGGAGGGCATGCCATGGTCTCGTCCAGTCTCCACGATCAGAGTCCCCATGTCAAGGCCGAGGTTCCCGATGCTCTGAAGGGGGAGAGGAAAGAGGAGGAGAAGGAAGGACTCACCTTGTAGAGGCGATCCCTCAACTCGTCACTCATGTGTAGTCCCGCCTCCGTCGTCTTCGTGCGGACAAGGAAACTGGGATGAGGAGATGAAGGAGAGTGAGAAGAGAAATCACCGAAGGATTCCCGATATGTTCTCCTTCATGAAGAGAGCCGTGGGGTCATTGAAGATCTCGGAGAGATGACGTTCGATCGCCTGAACAACTTTGAGTGGATGGACGGGGGTCGCCGACCTTGGCGTTGTTGGCCTCCACGATCGACATCTTGGATGTCATCATGGTGAAGAAGAACTGAAGGAATGGAGATAGAGGGAGGGAGGGAGGGGAGGAGGGAGTACCTGGCCAGCGGCAGCGGCGAATGCATTGAGAGTGCTCGGCTGGGTGGAGGTGGAGTAGCCAGAGGCGTAGCCCCTGGAGGGGAGGGTGGAGGGGGAGGGAGGAGGCACTCACGATGGCTGCCCCTTCAACTTGTACTCTGCCCATGCCTCCCGGCCAATCACAGCGGGAAGGAACTCGGAGTAAGTGATGTGTTGCAGCTGAGCGATCACGATGCGACGAGTCTGGAAGGGGAAGGGAAGAGGGAGGGAAGAGAGGGGGAGGGAGTACCTCCTGGTACAATTCCATGTCCGTCCAGGCCGGGTTCAACTTCTGCAATACATCTCGAATTCAAGGAAGTCCACGTTGTTCTTGCCTGTAGCTGCTTGGCGATTCGATTGTGTTGTCTGATCCATAGGATGTGAAGGGCGGAGGAGGAGGGGAGGAAGTTGACCTGGAGGGAGTCCTCCCCTCCCTCCCTTCCTCTCTCTCACCTGGCTACTTCCACCGAGGAAGCATCCACGGGCGCCCTCAGCACAGGCAAAGGACTTGTCCTCCAGGGGAAGGGCGAAGTCGGGAGAGGACGAGTACGACGTCATCAGGAAGCCTGGAGAGTTATAATGGAAGAGAAGAGGGGAAGGGGAATATCTACCTCCACTCTGAGCTCTCAGCTTCTTTGCCCTCGTTGCTTCGCTTCCATAGATAATGGATCCATCGAGGAAGGAAGTAGCGAGGTTGGCCTGGGAGGAGAAGGTGGAAGGAGAGGAGGAGAGCCCCTTTACAGGACAGTGCCTCCGGCTTCCCTGCCACGGATGGTCGTTCGTGTGTCTGCTGCACGAGCAACAATCGATGTGGAGGTGGACCCGTCCCTGCCGCCGCCTTCGGAGGCAAATGATTCATACGTCGAATAAATATATTTAATGGTCTAGGGCAAAGAGCCCGTTTATAGCATGGACCCATGATGGCGGTGAAACCTTGGCTTGTCTCAGGGGGAACGGAAAATGGAAGAAAGACGAGAGATCGGAGAGGGCGGGCGATTCTATACAAGTGTTTGACACGGCGAAGAGGGAGTATCGATCCATTTCCGAGGACCTCACTTTCCATGCCCACTTTGTGAATAATGACGAGGTGCGACTAGAATGGACATTCTATGGGGGGAGTCATAGGTACAAGGGAGAGGAGAAGGCCGCCTTTCTAGAGAATCTTCTTGAGGATGGACAGCGCCGTGGCAGTGTTCGGGCAGAGGAAGACTATCTGGAAGAATGAATATAGGGAGGTAGAGGCAAGGAGAAGAGTGGGGAGGGAGAGCGAGAAGGGAGGGAATGAACCCACGGCATGGAGCGTGTAGAGGTTGACCGGCAGTGCATTGAAGAGATAAATCTTCGTCGGCATCGACTCGATCCTCTTCACCATCAGCGACACCATCGTCATCTGCAAGAGAATCCCATGTCCATCATTTCCCCCCTTCACTCACCTTTTCCTGGCAGCCAAATATTGCGGGATCCGAAAGAAGAAGAGCGGAGGTCTCGGCAATCTAAATGATCATTGACTCGTGCATGAGGAGGGTCGTACATGAGCCTGTACGGTGCGTGCGGGGAGGAGAGTGAGGAAGAGAATGACCATCGTTGTTATTGCCCAGATTATGGCCACTGAAATTTGCTGAACAATTCGATAATAACAAGTATTCAATTTGTACCTGCAACTGCCAGGATGTTCATCTCGCCCGCCAGCGTAAACAATTCAAAGATGGCGTTGACGTTGGCGACGACGGCGGCGAAGGTGGAGACGGAGGCGAAGCCGTGAACGCGATCGGAGAGAGTGGCAGTGAAGGAGAGGAGGGAGGAAAGGCGATGGGAGAGGGAGGGGAGGGAGGGGGCGAGGGAGGAGGAGGAGATCAGGTCGCGGATCTCTTCGTTGAGGGACGACCACTCGGCTGCCAGCAGGCGGTGCATGAGCACGAAGGACTGCATATATTTAAATTATTAATTAAATTTAATTATCGATCGATATTTCACATTGTAAAACTGACAGTAATGGCCAGCACAGTCGCGACTCCCATCCATACGGAAAGGATCGGGTCGAGGCCGAATAGATTCTCCTTCGAAAGCACCCAAGACCATCTAAATTAATTAGAGTATATTAATTGTCGATTAGAAGCCCACCCCGAGGTGCCGTTGCTGGCAGCAGCGGCGGTTCCCTGGAGGACGGCCTTGGTGGAGGAGAGGAGAAGGACGACGATGTAGAGGGAGGAGAGGACGAGGGCGGCGACAAAGACTCGGGAGGAGTGGAGGGAAGAGGGAGGAAGGGACAACGACTGGAAAGGATAGATTGTAAGAAGATGTGGCTAGAGACCCACCGATTGTCTCCGTGATGCAGAGTGAAGGGAGGAGTGGAAGAGGGAGAAGAGGCCAGTGGACGTCCATCTGCAATCAGAATTATCAGCAGACTTTTCGAGGAATGGATTGATATTGTCGAGCACCCGGAGAGTCCTTCATTGGTATTGTCCGACCATGGGAATTACAAGGCTCCTGGTGCCCGACTATAATTTTTCTTTCGTACTTAGCGAGGGAGACCGAGCAGGAGATGCCGTGGACGGCGATGAAGCCGACGATGTTCGACTCCGACCATGCATACGTCAGGGGCTGGAGATTCAATGGGTTCAAAAGTGGCACACGATCATGCCGTCACTTGTCACCCACTCCAGCGACCTATCCCTTTCCTAAAGCGTAGGAGGAAACACGTGAAGGAAGATGTCACAACCAAAGTGGTTCCGGAATCCTTCAGTCTTGTCTGCCCCTCTCTCTTCTCTCTCTTCATTGACTGACGAGAGAGTGGGGAGATCGGAGAGGGACGAGGCGGATTGATTCGACTGATTCGAAGGGGGAATGTTTGACATCGACGGCGCTTATCACGAGTGGAGAAAGAACGATGTCAACGACCTCTGCTACGAGGGCGGGCATTCTATTGCCTATGGACAACAATCACTATCGAGGGCAACCTGGGCGCAATTCATTCCAGGATAATAACAAATTCGTATGAAGAATCAATGAAAAACCAGCTGACCTTGGCCGTGGTCATGACGTGGATAATCATGCGGATGAAGAAGAGAATGAAGAGGACGACGTAGATGGAGGTGGCGACGAGCGAGCGGTGGAGGGGCTTCTGCAAGGGGAGAGGAGGAACACTCCAACGGCGCCTGGACTGGACACCCAATGTGAGCCAAACTGACTCTCTTGCCGAAGAGACTCCGTTCGAGATCGAATGCCGAGACGGCGAGGAGGAAGTGAAAGGGGCCGAGGAGGGCACGACGAGCCTCGTGGGAGGACACTGACAATATTCGATTTAATAAAAAAATATACATTTTGATTTTAGCACCTCGCGGTCCAGAAGATACGGTAGTATTAGAGAGAGGAGAAGGTGGTCGAAGGGTCGGAGCGACGGTCGAGGGCGGGGACAGCGGCGATGTCTTCCTGTCCACTGCCATCGACTGCAACGGGAGCGAGAGGGTTACGGTAGGGACGAAGAATACGGTATTAGATACAAGAGCGATGATTTCGCGTTCCGATCAGATATCCTCTGAATTCATAAAAAGAACACAAAAATTGAACGCCCGTGAAAATTTGCCAGTAACCGAATAATGTAGGTCCTCGAAGGAAAAGTAATAGCGGAGCTTGGAAGCGTGGAGGGGAGAGAGCATCTCGAGGGGAATCGTCGACATCTTGGAGAATGGGAAGGAGACGAGAGAAGGAGGTCGATGGCAGTTGATAACGAGGATGCAGAGACTTGTTATGAAGGTGCACCCGAAGGGAACGGAATAGAATGATTATGCAGGGAAGGGCAGGGGAGTTATTTAGAGGCAATCGAGGAGTATCACGGTAGATATTGTCGAGCACCAAAAGGGAGCGCATTCCCACGGTACATGGGAAATGTCTATAGACTATTTATTGTCGAGAACCAAATTTCGGCGCGTTGCCTTGGAATTGTGGAAAAATGCATCTATTTAAACCGCACCGTTTTTATTAAAAGTTTGGTTCTGGAACGCTCCGTTTCAGAGCCTAACTTTTATAAGACGAAGCGGCATCAATAGGTGCACTTTACCACAATACCAAGGAAATGCGCCTCATTTTGGTTCTCGACAATACCCTACAGTCATTTCCGTTTGGTGACTGGACTACGTTATGCGTACAAACCTCTTCGTCCATCGAAACGAGTAATCAGTGAGTCCAAATGTTCGCGCCTTTGCAATCTCGAGATTACGGAGATCGTTTGCACGTGGGAAATCCCCCCGTATAATAGGGTTCGTTACCGGAATCACATGGTTTTATAGGAAGCATAAAAAACGACGGCCAGAACTCCAAAGGGGAACTACACCCTGACATCAAAAATGAATCCAAACCACCGTGGTAGACAGCGATGAGTCGGAGAACAAAGTTGTCGTAATCCGATTTATCATCCAGAGACACGAGAGAGAGAGGCACTCATTACTGGCCAAACACACAAATACGCTTATATTCAGACGGTCCAAAATATTGTCGGGAACCCCACGCATTTCCTTTTCTCCCAATGCGAACTAGTGTTGTTTAGCCTGCGATCCGTTTTGAATCCCCACAGCCTAGATGGGAAGGAAGGATGTTACAAGTTTAGTAGGACATGGGACGAGAATAGGGGCGGAATTTATGGCGATCGGTTTTGTCAAAAACGAGACAAACTCTCGCAGAGGAGCACAGAGATCTACACGAATCAGGTCGATCTGCCGTCTGAAAGAGGACGGCCTTCGTGTATGGAAGAAGACCCCCGCCCCGATCGTCGCCTCCTACGGTTCCTGAACTGGAGGGGAGGGAATCGTGTCTGCGTCTACGTTGAGATAGGCTCAAGTTCCGAGAGTGCCTCTTCCTCTCTTGAAGGGGGAATCAAACGAGCGCCCGAGGGATGCGCATACACCCTATGGAGGGGAGGGACGAGGGGATGGAGGTGTCGGGGCCCTCTCTATCTACAGGTGTCCCTCAGGTGGAGAGAGGGGAGGGAGGGGAGGGGACAGGTGGATGCAGCCTCTTCGAGAGGAGGATCTCCGGCGAGTGGCTACTGCAGATCGAAACGGCCTTCGTGCCCAGAGGGAGAATAGACGTGTGTATACGCCTGTACGAATACGAGGATTAATAACTAAGGGAGAAAAGCCGTTTATTCGCGTTGGCTGTGGATCGTGATCTCCCTCTCGGCGACATGGGGGAAATGGGGGAAATCAGTGGAATGGGCGAGTCAATTACAATCAATGAGGGGGTCTAAAGATTACATCGTTCACAACTACTCAACAGGGCAGTCCGAGGCCGCATTCTGAAGACTCCTCTGGCCGTTGCCACTACGGTCGAGGATCAACGAGGGCGAGTCCCCGACCTCCCGTCTACGGGGAACAATCTCGCTGGGCGGACAAAACATTCAAAGATCAGGAAACGCCGAAATCCCGGGAAATGAATGTCGACTCGTAAAAAGACATAGGACTACTCAATGCTAACTATGATAGCATTACTCGAATCAAGGCAAATAGCGTCAAGCCATACTCCACGGAGAAAATTAAGCCATTTGCTACGGAGAAAATAAGCAGCAAACATCCATATGGTGGAGGACTGGATGAATGGTGGAATTATTCCACTTCTATACATCAAGATGTACATGCGGGGAGAGAGGGACTCCGTGCGAGAGATAATACATTAAAAGAATTCGAAGCTAATTATTAGAAGCAAATGGGAGATCATACGGGGGGGTGCAGTTGCTCGATAATACGTTATGCAGAAAATGAGACCATTATGGGGGAAGCCTTTGTCTAATCGAGGGGCGTATTCAAGAAAAAACGATAGAGTCTAAAAGGATAAAAGAAAACCCTTTCAGGAGCAAAGAAGTGGAGGGAAGAATAAGAAACTCAGTTGCGGAAGACACAGGGAGCTCTGCGAGGGAAGACGCGTCCGTGCCAGAAGGTGGATCCAAGCTCGAAGGTGTTCCCACGCCACAGTCCGCCCCACTCCGCTGCAAGGGGCATCGTTAGCGTGAGGGGTTCACAAATAATAATAGTAATAGATCGTATCAGAATCTTAAATAAAAAACGTACGCCACTGATCTGGTAGTGTCAGCTGGCGGTTGGTGTCACAAATAATAATAGTAATAGATCGTATCAGAATCTTAAATAAAAAACGTACGCCACTGATCTGGTGGTGTCAGCTGGCGGTTGGTGTATGCGTTGTAGAGGGGATTGGTCGTGGCCTGGGTAGCCTGGAGGAAGGCCTCTGGATCCGTCCCGCCGGGCGCGTATGTCGAAGCTGCTGCGTGAGGGAGTGGAAGACCCGGTGGGAAGAAGTTCGTCGAGGCACCCAAGACTCCCGGAGACGCCGCTGCCAGCGAGGGGTTACGAGACTGCAAATAAGTCAGTGAACAGATGAATGCGAGTGGATGGCGCACCCGAGTTGCCGTTTCCTGCGTGGAATCGGGCGACGTTGACGGTGGTGTATCTACGAAGAGAGGAGAAGGTTGGACCTGAAAGATTAACTATTGTAATTCATAGGTTACTACCAGTAAGAGATTATTTTCATAGTTGACTAATTCCCAGGTATTTGTTGCTTGCAAATTCAAATCTCATAAAGGCTTAATAGTGCTGACTAATGATTATATCACAACGCGTCGTTATTTTTGTAGCAGATCACAACACACCTTCCCAAGCGGTGCCATGAGGGCGCGGAACTCGGGATCCTCGTCGACTCCACCATCCTTCAAACTGAACGTACCCATCTTCCGCTGAATCTGCTGAACCTAAAAGACATTTATTATTTTATTTATCCAGAAAGCTGTACATTTGATAAGCTTGGAGGTGGAGCTGCGGTCATGTTCGATAACTTTGGCCTTGTTAATTGGGCAACAGTCGCTGAAACGAAATGTCATTTCGAAGCATGCAGCATGGTAAATGAATAAGTGCAGAATAGAAATGGTTTCAATGCTTACGTTTATCAGTCTCTTTTTTCGTGGCTCCGGCGTAGGAGATGGTCTGTGGTTTTGGTTGCGGTGCTGGCTCGAAGACATCCTAAAAAGACAATAAATCGGTGGTGGAACGTTGACGAGATCGTAGAAATCAATCAATACACTGCGAAAAAAATCCCCACCGTCTCTTTGATGGGCGATATTGGTGGAGTGACTCGACCTCCGTTCTTAGTGGAATGGGATGTCCCAGTCGCACTCACTCCACGCCCATGACTTTCCTGATATAAGATAATTGTTTCGTCGCTAGTGCACAAGACGCACGATTTTTTTCGCCCAAGAATGTATTGCCTCAAAATACAATCGTCATTTGAAGAGTATTTCATTGCATCAATATTTTCAACATTTATTTAGAATGGGCCTAAGGATCATAGAAATTTTTCCGAATGAACGACAACAACGAAGCTATTATTTAGCGTACCTGTCCAACGCTTCGTCGTCGACCACTCCGTTGGTACTGAGCATGTGTCTGATTGTTCGGTGGCGTTGGTGTCCCCATGTCGTCGTCATCTTGTTCGAACTCATTCTGATGCTGGTCGTACGACACTGCAATACTGCCATTAGCTGAAGAAAATTCTCCATGAGATATTTACTGGAATAAAATATATATAGAAAATTAGCAACATTAACTTACAGTCATCTCCATAGACGTCTGCGTAGCGGAGTTGGTTGTTGTTGCCCATGGCACCGACCTGGAAAAAAATAAATATAATGAAGATACAAAATGATAAATACCTGATTGCTCGTCGTGGACGTGAGGGAGTGGGATGAGTAGGACGTCTCCGTACGAGTTCGTCCACCTGCGATGCTGCTTTCACCACCACCGCGTATCGAACCACCCCGAGAGTGAAGATGGCTGAAATACGTGAATCCGTAAAACCAGGTAAAACGTGCTTCCCTTTCTTGAACCTATAGATAAATAAATAAATGGTACCTAAACATCTCTCGCCCATGATCTTCTTCGACTTCGTCCAACTTGGCTTGTATACTCGCCTGAAAAACATAATTATTAACGGATATTTTTCGACAGCTTGGTCCTTATTTTTATTCAAAGGGTACCCATTGACCTGTTTGGAGTTGCCGAGGACGTTGACGGTGGGTAGGTCCTTCTTCTTCTTGGGTGCCTTTGCCTTTCGTTGTCCATCGAGGGTAACCTCGGCGGGCCCGTGCATCTCCTTCCTCTCCGCCACCACGAACGACTCGGGCGGGCGTACGTTACCCTGAGCGGAGAAATTACCAATGGTATAATGGTCTAAAGTACCAATGGTCTAATGGAAAGGGGAGTACTATTTTTACGCACATCAAATTCTTCGTCACACAGACAACTACATTGAGCTATATTAGAATGACTAAATACCCCATGGAAACCCTGGTAACGCGAAATGTTTCGTGGTGAAATAAAGGCCCCTTCATATCTTGCTGTTGCAGGATGAATCAGGGGCCGAGTGCACTAACAGTGTTGTCCCATTTCGATGCGTGGTCACCGATAAACATCTCCCATCTCGTGGTCTCTCAGACAGGCCGAGTCATCGCTTCTCTTCCCTCTCTCCTTTGTCCCACTCAGGAAGCAGCAATGACAGATGTGCCCCCAGAATGGCAAGCGTTCCCATTCTAACCGTCTACGTCCTCCAGTACGATGTTCACTCTCCGCTGTCAGTGCGTGAAAAATGGCATGATTCTCCATCAGATAAGGTAAACAGATTGGACACACCGGAAGTCCTTCTGACGTGAGGTATTCTGATTCCATTCATTCTGGGCTGGATACCAAGAGCGTCGGGAGATAAGACGAGAACAAAGGAATCCAATTCTAGGTGTTCTAGTAGTTGGAGAACTGAAACAAAGCACAATGAGAAGTCAGGATCACCTTTCCGCAGATGCACTTGCAGTATCTGCCGACTATGTCGTAGCCCTTGTTCTGCCACAGATTGCACCGTAGTTGTCGGTCGTTCCAGTTACGGGCCGATCCTGGAATGCTCCATGGTTGTGCAATCTGAAAAGCTTTTTATGCTCCTTGTACACTGATCAGGTGGCCGAGTGGTTAAGGCGTTGCACTGCTAATGCAATGGGCTCTGCCCGCGTGAGTTCGAATCTCATCCTGATCGAATGTTTTGGATTTTTGGAGAAAGAGGCTGGGTTTCAGCCGGGCAGTAAGTCGATAAGATTGAACCTGATTGTGATAGTATAACAAGGAGTTCGCTTTCGTAGTGGTCGAAGCATCGGCGATGTAGGGGAACGTCCCTGCAGCACATATATCCTTGGCCCATCCGGAAACAAATGAAACCTTGAAAAATGGGCTTACTTATACGGGCAGGCGGCGTTTGTACACAACATGAGGACGCCCTCCTCATCCGCCGCCACCGGCCGACCTACAATATGTTCGTTATTCCAAGTAGTTTTCATGCAGTCCTCCTTGCTAATCCTATTTCCCAAGTATTCGCTATCAGCCTTCGTGCCTGTGGTGTAATCGCTCTCTCAGCTTACTCTCTCGCGGGTGGCAGGCTGTCGGCCCGACGGGAATCACCTCATGCCGCCGTGTCTTTCGATACGAGATCAGGGGGAGAGACAAGAGATACCAGGGGGTTAGCGTCCGTCCGCCATCACATATAAGTGCGAGAGGTAGGAGGGCGTAATTGATCAATCAGGAGAGGAAGGGGCCATTCTCCACTCACTTATCACGCCCCTTCCCCGTGCACAACCATGGCAGCGCTTCCAATGCGAACTTCGATCCCAAGCGTAACTACTGGGAAGGGCGTCGTAAAATGGGAGGGCAGTATTCAAAGGTCGGGATAACGTCAAGCTTTCAATGCAACTGGCGTCATTTAGTCTCACTACATTCCGATGGTGTGAGGTCGAATGATGCAAAAAAATGGCGTACCTATACTGCATCCCTTGGCGGAGGGCGTGGAGCATCCTTTGAGATCTCGCGAGGCCGTGTCCACTTGTTGTTGTTGCCGCCCTTGATTCTTCTTCGGTGCCGAGCATGCGTTCTTCGCTGATCCTGAAAGAAAAAATGATTTATGGTGGAAGCTTAGAGCAAAGGGCATTTTTTGCAGCAAACACCTTCCAGAATGTTTTGGTGTTGTTTGTGTCCTTTGGGCATAACGATTTAAATGCAAGTGACACGTCAATCACGCATCCTTGGACACGCGCATCGACCAGTGCAATCGGGGAGTTGAAAGATAGAGGAAAGCGAACCTTTAACTCTTCCCATAGTAGTGGATGATGGGAGATCGGTTGAAGAGAGGACTCTGCAAGGAGGAGTGACTGAGGAAGGGAGCGAGGGGATAGTCCCCGCCCCTTCCCAAACACGACGAGGCGAACGTGGAAGGGCATAGCGGTGTCAAAAAGCTGCTAACTATCGAGCAGGGGGTCAGGGCGGAGGGTATCAGCGGTGGCCATCCCACTACGAGAGAGAAAGACAGGGGAAGAGGCGAGTGAGCCGAGTGCTAAACAGACGGCCAGAAAATCTAAAACACTCTCTCTCGCTGGAGGGGGAGAGAAGGGGAGGGCGCGAATGCAGATGCCATCGGCTCCCCCATGACTGTTCCATCGGAAGAGCACCCATACGGGACGAGCGGCACGTCGGCCGTGGATCGAAGAAGCGCGCCGATGAGCAGGGGAAGATAACCAGAAGAGACCGCCAGCAACACCACGGAAATGCATCGAGACGTCTGTGATCTCCTGCCCGGCCACTCGTTCTCGATAACGACCCC
Source organism: Levipalatum texanum (assembly GCA_014805385.1). NCBI lineage: Eukaryota > Metazoa > Nematoda > Chromadorea > Rhabditida > Diplogasteridae > Levipalatum > Levipalatum texanum. The sequence continues at coordinate 13,801 of JACMIG010000923.1, forward strand.
CACAAAAGATGGAGAGATTCCCGGCGGCTAGAATCAACGAGTGACACATTTTATATTCCACTTGCCCTGTGCGCCAATTCGCTGATAACGTGAGGGCGACAATCACTCGATGCTCGAGACACTGCAAACCTAATTACCGAGAAAGCTTATTCGACAGGACATTTATGGAACAGTGCTCAGCGTGAGGGGAGTAGGGGAGAACTGCATGGAAGCTAACATTTCGACACGAAAAGCGCTGATGATCGTAGAGGGATTCTTTGAAGAATCCTCTAGGGGACTGATTGGGCGAGAGAAGCAAAGTTCAATTTATCGAGTTTCATTCAATGGTCATGGGAAAAACTAATTGCCGAAAATAAAAATAAAATTAAAATAATCGAACTGCATGTAAAAACACGTAAGCAAACCAGAATGATCAATCAGCGCAGAATTAGCGATCAATAGTTCCGCTAAATAGTAGAACAACGTGGACTATTTTCCGGCAGCGAAAATGTCATCTACACTTGAAGATAAACGAAGATGTATTTTGTCCTGTCGTGTATTGCTTCAGAATATTTTTGTACTAGATGTATACTTTGTCCTGGTGCTATCTCCGATCCCTCACAGTTCTCCATCCCTTTCCTGATTGGGAGGAGATACCTCCAAGGGGGGTGGCGAAGTGGGAAGGGGGCCGTAATTGCAATAGGTGAATGAATCCGTGATGAGGGGCGATGGATCTCTCTCTCTGATCACTCGGCGTCGTTCGCGGACTGACCTAAATGAGGGGGAGTAGGGAGGGGGAGGAAGGGGAGTCCCCCTCGTCCATCCCCTTCCCCCCTACTCTTATCATGTATCCAATGGCACATGGAACAGGGAGGATAACTACTCCTTCCCCTTCTTCTCTTCCTCTACTCACTAACAATAAGGGCCCCATTAATCGGAGGCGTAGACAAACTCGCCCCGTCCTCATCTCCTCCACTCACTTTCTTGCCCCACATTCTCCGCCCTCCGGATTGATACTTCCTTCCACTGTCACTGCAAGCTGATAGCCGATATCCCCGTCCAGTTTCAGAGGAGAAATCCCAGTTTCTTGAACCGCTCATTGTTTGACCATTCATGTGTCCCTCTCTCAAATATATTTAAATTTATTTTATTTTAATTTGATTACTGTTTAGTCGTCAGGTAATGGAGAAGCACCGTCGTTCCGCCTTCTGGCAGAGGGAGCAACATGGAGATGGACGCAACTCGGCCGATGCCGTAGCCAAGATGCAGGTATACGGTAGTCCCAGAGCCACCCTCAAGCCTCCCTGACATTCAGGCAGACCGACAGAAGAGCATGCAGGACCAGTGGAGACTCGAGGCAGAGGTGAGGGAGGAAGGAGGGCAGGGGAGAGAATAGCAACTTCAGCCACAGGACCACTCCGCATTCACCTTCACGCCATTCAAGGAGCCATCAGGAAATAGGCACGTGCTCTTACTTATAAAGGAAACACTAAATGAAACATTGTGGTGCACACTGTGGTGCATGGTGTAGTAAATGTCGTCGTGTGGTAATTATGGCTTTCTACATAATTTCTATTTCCGACATTCATTGCATCCATGTTGTCTGCAAAGTCTTACAGTGATCACAGTTTGACCGAAAACTCTAATGATCTTCTCAAAATTTCACAAGAATTTCAGAGTCGAAATCGCCGACCCTCCGACGTCTTCAACTCTGAAGCGTCAGCCGCGCAGCAACTCTGCTAATTTCAACAGTAAGATTTAGTTTTAATTTGTCGAACGGTCGATGCCCGATCAATAAATCACCGATCGCCTTACAGCTCTTCAACCGGGACGGCCATCTCTGCGCTTCGAGGTGCACGCGGACGAGCGCCCGACGCGGGCGGAGATGTCGAGGACATGGGGAAGGCCGGGTGAGGCATTCAAGAGTGACGTTTAGTAAATCTCTCCCCTTTTCCAAGCACACCGTATCGATTATGGTATCAATGAATGTCGATTATTCCATTGATCGCAGGTGGCCCTCGTGCCCCTCCTCTCGGATCGGGCGTTCGTTCTTCGAGTGCCCTCGGCAATGGGAGCATGACCATGGGACGACCCGTCTCCCGCACCTCCGAGGCTGCCCTCGGTACCGTAATCCTCTCCTTCGCGGTGGGGCTATGGCCAATTCAGCGATGCCCATGCCTCGGTACCAGTCGTACTGCACTCTGCCGCACACGGAGGAGACGCTCAACGCGGAGGCACTCATGCAGGCACAGGTGGGAACTGTCGGGGGGAATAATCGGAGAGATAAACGGAGTAACAAGAATCCGTATCGATTCGGAGGGGTCACATCATAAGGATTACAGCATCTGCAGATGGCAGCAGCTGCTCAGGCGCAGTCGAACGTCTTCTACGTTCCCTTCCAGACGACCTATGCCCAGCCACCACCGCCTCCTTCGGCTGCGGTGAGGGGGAGAGACGCAGAGATACAGAGAACAATCAGAAATATTCTTTGAGCTGCCAATAATTTGTAAAAAAAACATCGACCATAATTTCCTAATTACGGTGTAAATTTCTGCAACAATGAATCTCTCCTTCAGACGCTTCCCCGTCCCCAGTCCTCCCTCCCCGCAATGCCCCTTCCCCTCCCCATGTCCATGCCACCTCCTCCTCCTCCCGAGTTCGCCCGTCCCCACGTCCAGTTCGCCGGCCACCACCATCACCACGTGAGAATATTCTGAGTGGCGGGAGAGAAGGCCGTGGGCCAAGTCCTATCTGCAGGAGGCCCCTTCCTCCCATCGAATCGAGCTCGTCCCGTGGGGATCTCTCTCCATGCTCTGCTACATGCATGTACGGCCACCTTTTCTTGGGATGATTATCAGTGGGCAAAATATTGACAATTTCCTACAGTTCCTACTCTGTGGACTCATCTTTGCTGCAGGTGGCTATCGCCATGTACAGGTACCATTATGTCACCCTCTGTCACCTTCTCACTCCTCCCCCCTCCTTCCCCCCATCCTCCAGCCCCTCCTTCAGGGTGCCAAATGGGCGGTGGGCGTCGAGCTCATCTTCGCCACTCTCGTCTTTGTCGCCGCCTTCGTCGGCGTCGTTTCAGGTTCTTTTACACTCTGAAAACATTTAGGAATACTGTTAAAGCGCCCGGGACAGCGTCTAGGAGAACAATATTTTCAATATTAATTTCTCCGCAGCTTCCCGTCGCAGCCTGCAGGGGGCCATTGTCTGCTTCGTCGTCTCCGGCTACAACCTCGCCCTCGCCCTCCCAGCCATTGTCATCGGTGAGGAGGAGCAATCAATATCATTATTTTAATCAATATTGAATAAATAAAAAGTTGAAAAAGTGACATTGTCAGGTCTAATGCCATGGTTCGCGGAGCAGTCCAATGCTGCTAATCCGAAGTGGTTCATCTCGGAGACGGAGCCCTTCGTCGTGGACTACTGCCTCTCCCTGCTTCTAGCTGTCGAGGTAAACAATATAATTGATTACTAATAAATATATCCATTTACTATTGTCTTCGTCGTTCTATCCTCACTGTAGGCCTTCATCTGCGGCCTCACCGTTGTGCTCGGTTGCCGCTGCGTCGGATCCGCCCTAATCGTCGTCAACGAACTACGGTGACATCATAACCAGCATCGCTAATTGAAAACAAAGATAGTGCAGACAAAACGCGGAGCTGAACACGCAGAGTGAACTACCGCCCAAGGTCTAAGCGAAGTACAAATGGACAAAACAAGGATACTGTCAATTTCGGAACACTGATTGCCATTCACATAATTTTTGCCATATCAAATTTGTTACATGCGTGCAATAATTCTAGTGCAATCTGCCCGATAAAAATAATAATCTTATTGTGCACGGAATGTTGGCCCTTCTCTCAGCTGCGTCATCCATAAAAGGAATCCATAAAGGGAAGAGGAGGGGAGGAAGGGGAGAAGACGACGGCAATCGACCGATGGATGGAGACCATCGACTTCCTTCGCTATGACAATGGAGTATTCTACTTGTACCTCATCGTCGCCATTGTCCTGACGGTGAGTCTCACCCCACTCCAATTACGGTATCCCTACCAGATTGCCTCGATGGGATGGACCTTCGCCCGCTTCGACGACCCCTACTGCGTATTCTGGAGATACGCCATTGTCGCTGCCCTCAACTGGGTGGCCGTCGAGGAGTTTGGTGGGATCCTTCCCCCTCCTCATCCACCCCCTCCCTATCAGACTCTCTCGTCCTCCCCACTGTCGGCCCGAATGATGCCCATTCGGTGTTCTTCTTCCACCTCGGTATGGCCGTCCTATTCACCTTCATCTTCGCCGTTCTCCTACTCGATCGAATGGAAGAGCACAGTGAAGAAGAGGAGAATCTTCCTCCTCTGACTCTTCCTCCGCCGTGCGTCCCTCCACCTCCTCCTCCTCCTCCTCCTACTCGTCCTCCTCCCTCCACCTCCATAGTCCCTTCCCTCAACAACGTCGACTGACGTTCTGATAAATAATCGCAAGTTCTTGTGATCATTGCTGCCTGTGAAGGGTCTTCAATAATCTCGTTTCCTTCTCTTCGAAGTATCTGGCATCGTATTGCACAGGGAAAAGGGCAGGGGCCCTAATTGGACACGGGACACGAGTTATGGCAACTGTCAAGACTTCTCTCGCCGTTCTCCTTTTACCGGGAAGCTCTTCTTCTTCTCCTGTCCTCTGACAATGGAAGGGGACGTCATGGGGCTATCGTCACTTCGCAGACGCCTGACGTCGACCGACCTTTCTCTTTCCTATTTCAGCAGAAAGACCAAATCAAAGATAATCACAAAAGCGAACAGCCTAATTCAGAGATCTTTCTTTACTACTGGACTCTCTTCTCAAAATAGCCCGTATTCCTGTCGACCTGCCCTTCCGACAAAGCCCCGAGGGGACGCATCCCCCGAGCAGTCTCGCCTCGTCTCCATAGCATCACTCTCCAATCCCGACTAATACAAGGTGTGCCTCCCTCGCTCATCTCCTCCCCCTCTCTTCTCACGAAGCCTTCGTCCCCCTCTCCCCCTCGACTCTCTCCCCTCCCTCGTCGCTTCCGACCATAACTCCTAATTATCACTCTTCCCTCCGAATCGTTCCACTGCTCGCATTCGACTTCGTTCCCCCCAGTCCTTCATTCGTTGCCCCTTCCCGGATATTGCAATTCTCCTCTGCCTGAACCTTTTTATTGGTTCCAATCGGATGGGGGGAACATAAAATCGTCCGGAAATCGATGTCCCATTTGCCTGTCTCTGTCCTTTTATAGCAACTATTCCACACGAAGCGTGTGCAGATTGGCTTCGTTCCATTCTCGTTCTGCATAGAATCATATTGAGACGTGAGTGACTTTCCCTCCACCTGTTCCGTTCATTTATCCGGGTAAAGATCATGGCTGGATTCTCGGTGATGCTTTCCGCTTCTGAATTGACGACAGCGTCATGGCCTAAAGATAGGGTGACCTCTCTTTGTCAGTCATTTCTTCGAAGGCACCTCTCTTTTTATCTACCTAATCCCCTGACGTCTCGAGTCCCGTGCTTCACTAAATTTATGAGAATCACGGGATCGCCAGCCATGTTTTCCCCTGGGCCAGCGCTATTTTTTCCTTTTCGAAAAGGGTTTTTTTGGTCCGAGGATTATATCTGGGGATCAGCAAGACCTTCAAGGAGAGTAGTAGGAAGTGCAGGCAATCTAATTCCTTTGGAGAAGGTGAAGTAGTGCTTTTGATCCCAGTCGATGGCATCACTTCCGAAGGAGCTTGAGCTTCTCTCCATTGAAGAAGAACCCCGCCAGACTCCAAGTCCATTTCCGTATTGGCCTCATTAACGAGCGTTTTTCTCTCATCTCATCACTCACTAATTGTAAGGAGTCCATCTTCTCGGAATAATCTCTATCAAAGTAAATCTCTCGTACAAACTCTTTAATTTCCCATTCGCTGGGTTTGCGGCTACGATAATACTTGTGCTTGCCAGCCAGTTCCCTCAGAATATTGCATCAACATTTGTTCCGCGACGAATGCCATGTGCCGGTTAGACAAGTATCTTGACAGATGCTGTCCATCTCCTGGGTGGTTGCCGCTGTCGTCCACATCTCCTCCTCCTCGTCGTCCCTCTCCTCCGATCTCTTCTTCCAACTCGTCCACTCCTCCTCTTCTCCCTCCTCCTCCACCACCTTCTCCATCTACACGAGGCCTTCGTCCAATGTGAGTGGCCGACTGGAACGAGTCCCTTCCGGTCACTGATGGCTAAAGATGGTTATCCCCCTCCGGGAATTCATCTCCTGACGATCACAGTCCACAAATCACAGAGGAGTGTCAGCGGAAATTCCAATCTAAAAGTAGTAATTGTAACATTGGGCACAAATTGGGAGTAAAACATCATCGTGTTACTGTAAAGATTGTAATTTTGTTGTGACAATGCCTATTTCGAAGCGTTCATCGCAATGCTACTCCCTTAGCATTTCTAACAATCAGGAAGTGCATAATTTACAAGCTTTAGTACATAAATTCTGCAGCTCCATTTTGTTTACGGTCTCAATTTATGGGTGTAGGTCACTACATTGAGAAACCTTGTGTCGAGTGTAGAGTCTCATGAATCAACGACGATTTCTAATCTGCGGATTCCGCCCTCGCCCCAGAGGGTTTCCTATTGGCTATTAGCGAAATACGAGGAGAGAAGCCACAGGATTTGGAGGGGATAAAAATGCCCTGGTTCCGGGTTCATCGATGAACGGCCGGATATTGCAAAATATTCAGCTAACTGCATTATCCAGAAAAAAATGCAAAATGTTAAAAAAACTATTTCCAGTCCACACTATACAGCTTCGAGCCGCTTCTGCGCCACTTTTCGCCATGCGCTGAACAAGGTTCGTTTCCTTCGATATCTCAAAATAGATAGCCTACTGTGTTTGTCACACCGGTCTACCTGTCTCGCCCGCGAAAGGTTTTTTTCAACGTTATGAAAGTGCACTTTCCCTTCCAGACCCCTCGTCCCTTCCTCGCATTTCCGCTACGTTCATCTTCCCATGTGCTAATGGCGTCGTCATTCATGGTGAAGAATTCGAGCACTTCATAGAAAGGTAGGTTTTGGCGCGATGGTTACAGTAACCCGCCTTTATTCGCAGTCACAATCTCTCCGAGCCGCCATCGTGTGGCCCCATGCCCGATCTTCCAATAATGTATTCTGGAGCGGCCGTGGACCTTCGAGACTTCAATGATACCAAGTATAAATATCGATTTTCTAATTGATTGTGAAAAGAAAAAATGTTTTGAAAATGATCCGTTTCAGCGAGTTGCGCGGCGTGGTTCCCTTCTCCGGGTTGCCCGAGGCCTCCTTCGAGACTAACTCGGTGTTCTCTCTTCCCACTGTCCGCTTCTCCTACACCCTCGACGACAGCGACTGCGAGCGGACCTGTGACAACGGGATAATGACGGTTTGTATAATTCGAATATTGTCGGAAACCCAATAACTGTGAATTGTCACGGGAATAATTGATCCATGGGGCTCCGATATTTCTTCGTGGTTCGTAGTATCGACCTGTCAATTAGATATAAGAAAATGTTGAAACTTTGGAATGACGAGACGTCAATAGGTGCTCGACAATATCCAATCAAATCAATCGGGTGAATGTTTCAGATCTTCTCCACGACGACGTGCAGGGCTGAGAAGATCGAAGAGACTGGTGAGGGGGTTAATTATTATTATTAATATAGATGAAAAGAGATCGAGAAAGTGTAACTATTCAGTGGACGACGAAGAGAACGTGGTCGTGTGCTCGTTCTCGCCCGGTTCTTCTTCCTGTCCATGGACACTGTCGGAGCCACAACTCGGGAGGATCGAGCACAGTGCATACAGTAGATCGATGAAATGTTTTAAAAAATCAATAAAATAAACCCAGAATCCTACCTCTTGGTGAATAATCGCGAGGCGGCAGTGCAGCTCGAGAGCCCCTTCTACAGCCAGATATCACATCAGGTAAATATTGATTTGATAATGAATCGATATTCGATGCTAACGTGTTCTTGTTCCAGTGCGCGATCTACCTCGAGGCCCGCGACCTCGTCCACTCTATGTCCATCAGCTACAGGAAGATGGACCAAGACGGCCGCGCTGGGCCGTGGAGGCCCCTACACAACTTTATCTTCCCTGTGTATGTCGACGAATTGCTCTTACACTCTCTCCAAAAAAGAGAAATAGTTCGTTCGGAACGTGAAAATTGACCAAATTTCAACGTCGGCCATTGAATTGGACGGGCTTGGCTCTCGGCAATAATTCATTGTAGATCGAGCAGTTTCGAGCATCGCCCCATTCACATTCCCGTCGGCGCCTTTTCCGTCCCCGTTTCCTTCGCCATCGGATGTGGAAAGGGAGGACAGTGCGCGTTCAAGAGCATCTCCATGAAGGGATGTGACGGTGAGCTTTTAAACCACTAAACAAAATAAGACAATGACAAGTCGCTAAACAGAGTAATGGCTTGGATGAATGCAGATCACTCGGAACTTCACTGGCTGTGTCCGGGAGGTTTCCTGTGTTCATCCCATGGCCACTCCTCCTGCATCCCTCGATCCTCGCTCTGCGACGCCGTCGTCGACTGCGAGGACGCCGACGACGAGAGAGATTGTGGTCAGGATCTTTTGGTTTTTAAATGTTCATACGATATAACTATTTTAAATGGTATTTCACCAACGATTGGACGGAGGAAATACGGAGGTAAAATATTTCGGACAGAACCAGGGTTTTCCCTGGTGTTCTTGGCGGATTCAAGTTCTTGGCAGAGTTTCCCGCTTGTTGTAGAGCATAGGCATTTTCACTGTGTTCGACGAGGTTCACTGTCGCCACATGCTTTATCGGGCGACGAGGGTTTTCCTCTGGATGTCGAGTATCTAGCGTCCACGGCCTCCTCCGCCGCCGCGGCCACCGCCTCCTCCTCCGCTACGGCTGCCTCCTCCAGTGGAGCCGCTTCCCGAGTGCTGCGAGCCTCCTGGAAAAAATTCCAGGTTACGGTAGTTCTGGGGAACGCGTACCGCTTCCTCCTCCACCGCGTCCGCCTCCTCCGCAACGGCTGCCTCCTCTAATCGAGCCGCTTCCCGAGTGGGTCGAGCCTCCTGGAACGATTTTCGGTTTACTGTAGTTTTAGTGGAAATTATACCCCTTCCTCCTCCACCGCGTCCTCCTCCGGACGAACGGCTTGCCGAACGGTTCGAACGTCCTGAAGCCATGCAGAGGTTACGGTATCTCCAGGGGTACCGTACCCGTTCCTCCTCCGGGACGAATGGAGCGTGCAGTCTGGGCCGAGAAGTCGCTTCCCGTGTAGGTGACGGGGCCAACCGATCGATTCGATCGAACTATATAGAAGATCACGAAGCCCCCAAGACTATTCTCAACCATTCTGGGAGGCTCCGCGGTTCTTGCTGGAGGCGACGGTGGTCTGGGGAGGCAGGGCCACACGGGGCCTCTCGGCGCTGTTGCCACGGGACTCTGAATATACGGTAGTTCGATTGGCCATCCGGTGGAGCGCACTCGAGATGGGAGTGCGCTGCAGCCCGCGGGGTACGTTTGCCAGGGGAGGCGGAGTCATTGAGCGATCTGGAAGAGGGGGAAGTACGGTAGGGTTACGGTAGACGGGATACCGCGGGAACGGTTGCCGACGCTGGCGAGACGAGCCGTACGCGTGGAGTTTTGCAAGACAATGGGACGGGGGACTGCAAGGTTACGGTACTTCTTGGTTGGAGCATCCGTTATGTCAGGATGCGTACCCGTGGAACGGAGGGGCCCTCCAGAGGTGGAACGGCCAGTGCGAAGCGAGCGGGGTACTGTAGAGGGTTTGAGGATTACGGTAGGGGCCTCACCACGACTCCCGGAGCGATGAGAGCGAGCCGTGCGAGTAGACGAAGTGGCGCGAGCAGTCCTCGCTGTAAGATTACGGTAGACACACCACCCGATCGAATCGCATACTGGAACGAAGACTGCGCGAAGATGATCCAGTGGCGTGGAGGGCGGCGCGAGCGAGCCTGTTGGCCTAAAAGGTGCCGTAATCCCCTTGTTTCTCGTCGAGACCGCGTACCGCATCATTGCCGGGCGACCCGCGAGGGACGTGCTCGAAGCGAACGCCATTGGGGAATCTGAAACGGAGCGAAGATCAAAGATCAAAAATCAAAAAATATATACCTCCTGGCCATGGTCCGCATGCGAGTGTAGGCGTTGTTGAAGCGTGCGTCCCTGTGGAAGCGCTCAGGATTGAGGACGTTGAGGTAATCGGTGCGGATGACGATTGGCCGGTTCCTGGAGCGATTTGCATGTTTGGACCTGGCACGATGCCAAGATGGCGCACCGGTCGGACGGATTTTTGGACAGCAGGTTGAGAGCCTCCGTGATGGCTGCGATCTCGGTCAGTCCAGAGTCGTGAGTGGATTCTGGAAGAGGTCAAATATCAGAGATCAGAGATCAAAGATCGCACTTCTCAGCTGCCGCGAGGTGTTGAGGGGATGGCTGTCGGAGATGTAGATTCCAATGGCCGACTTTACTCCCGCCAAGCACGATCCATCCGTGTAGACCTACAGTACCCCCTCCTCCTCGTTAGGGCTACCGTAATCCTCACGATGAGGGGCTCGGCGAGGGAGCGGCCCATGGGAGAAGGCGAACGAGTGACACGACGAACATCCGAAGGAGCGGCCCTCCCGGCGTGGTCACGAGCGAGTCGCGCCTGTAGTGGAGTAAACCTAGTTATGATAATGCTCAAGACTAAATTTCATGGGATATAGCAGTCCACTGTCTATGCCTACAGTATCTGACTACCGTAATCGTCATCTACCGTAACCCAGTGTCCCCACTACCGTAACCACGTCTCCGACCTGGTGGGTGGCGACGGCGGCGTTGTCGGCGGCAGCGAAGGCGACGACCATGGCGGAGTGGGCGAGGGCCACGGCTTCGGACGCCCTCCTCTCGGCATCGGCAGCGGAGGAGAAGGGAGAAGAGGCGGCACGGAGGGGAGAGGCAGAACGGGAACGAGATAAAGTGCCTGGAGGGGAGGGGGATTGGAGGGAGGAAGGGAGAGG
>JACMIG010000925.1:0-10157 GCA_014805385.1 Levipalatum texanum
TGTCCTAATCTGCGGCTCTCAGATCCCGAAGCCTCTGCCGGATCCGACGGTGAACCAACTCGCGATGGATCTGCTGTGGTCCGATCCGATGATCGGACTAAAGGGGTACGTGGTTACTGTAGGGTGCGGGGGTACGGTAGGGCGAAGCGGGTACGGTAGGGCGAGCTCTTCAGATTCGAGGCCAACAAGATCCGCGGTGTCAGTGTTCACTTTGGCGAGGATACCGTCGATGAGATGTGCAAGCGACTCAAGATTCACATGGTCATTCGGGCTCACCAGGTAATATTCATAATTTATTTTAATTTAAAGGAACTGTCAGACCATCTTTCATACATTTTTAGCTTATATTTTTTAATAATCAATATAAAAACACTCCTTTCAGATGATGATGAATGGCTTCAACTTTTTTGCGGGCAGAAAGTTGATTACAATCTTCACGGCCGCCTCGTACTACCCCGATCGCGTGAGGAAAAGATCAAAGATCAAATACCAAAGTTCAAAGTTCAAAGACCAGAGATCAAATGTCTCTTCTTCAGGCCAACCACGGCGCTGTCGTCATCATCAATAAGGATGGACGCGTCGGATTCAAGATTCTCACTCCGGCAGAGGCGGGGCGAGGTTAATAATACCAAAAACATTATATAATTCATTTTATCTAATTTTAAATATTATTATATTGTAGGCGAGAAGGTGTTCCGCGGGGCGCACGAGCAAGAGAACGACCAAGACATCGGCCACATCGTTGTGAAGAGGCCGGGAGGAGCGCCCGGGCCGCCGCCGGCCACTGGCCCGCCGCTGGCCCCCACCACTGGCCAGCCTCCTGCACCACCCCCCTTCACCCCATGAACAGTCTCCCTCATCTCCTCCAATTCGCACGATTCCATGGAACAGAATAAAGTGATTACCGATGTTGGGATCGAATTAATATCTGAAAAGCAATAAAGATGCAATATCCTCGGGGAAAAGAATCGGATCGTTCCGGTGTTCCAGCTGTGATATTTTCTGTGCACCTGTGATATTTTCATTCATTACGCTCGTTGATTATTTTTACACTATATTGCCGAGAACCACCATTCTTTGTAATTGGGTACGCTTGGGACACGGGACAATATCTTCACTGAAGAAAGGACAACATAACAATCGAATAAAGCTCTCAGGACAGATATGAAATGCGCATAACCGCACCGTAAGACTAAAAATTTGAGTAGAAAAAGCAGTCGACTACCCGATAATGGAATAGAATGCACTCGAAAGTTGGATTGACTCGGGCTCAATGGCACCCAATATAAACGGATAGAATAGATATAAGAGGGGTGCAATTAAAAGTGTGGTGTACTAAATCTCGCCTGCCTGTAAAGTGCACTCTTGCGTGCAGGGAGTGCACTTTACAGGCAGTCGAGATTTAGCACACCATACTTTTTAGTTGCACCCCTCTTATATTGCCATCACAACTGAATAGAGACTATGTGGTAGGAAGGGCAGACCCGGAATAGCGAGCGAAAAAACATTGTTGCAACAAAAATCGGCGAATTTGGGTTCCGGACAACAACAGTTATGGCGGATAGTATTCTGAGAATTATTTGAGGAATATATTTAAAGTGAGGAAAATAATATTGTAGGAAGCCAGCATTGAGAAAATATTATCTACTAGAGGTTGAATTCGCTAAAATTTTGGGGGAAAAAAGAAAAAGGAGTACTGGGTATTTTAGGAGACCAGCTTCCCGTTGAGGAAGTACTCGACATTGTCCTCGTCTTCCTCTTCGATCATGTGTGTTCCCGTCGGAGAGGAGAGAGTCCATCTCAAATATTTTAATTTTATTTAATATTACAAAAAATAATATTAAAACATAGGAAGACTGCCTGCACAAATATTGTCGGGCGCCCAAAGCATTCTAATCCCCCATACCAGGAGTCCAGACGAATTATAACGCTCTGGGTGCCCGACAATATTTTTAAAAAAATGATGCTTGGGCTCCCGACAATGTCTCACCTAACGAGTGCCGCCTCTCGCGACTCCTTGCGAATCGCATCGATGCGACGCCTCTTCGCATCGGAGGGCAGAATTTCTGCAAACATTACCCCAATTTACAAAAATCTTTAAATATTTCGAAAAGCGCATTCCGCATGCATGCATTACTAATTATAAGCTATATTGTTACGACCACAGCACTTATCCAAACTTACACTGAGAAGTTTTGGTGGAATCGCCCACTTTCAGGGGCACGCACTCTGGAAATCAATTAATTTTAGAATCTTTGAACTTTGATCTTTGATCTTTGAAGTTTGATCTTTGATCTCTCACCCTCCAAGTGTCCATCATCGATGACGTCATCGGACAGCGGCGATTTCGGCAGCGAATACGGCGATATCGTGTCCGTCATGCCGAAGTTGCCCTCAACCGGAAAAATATTAATTTAATTCCTGGCAGTTTGATCTGGCCGACTTACCGTAAGCGATTCGCCGACCATCGAAAGATCGACAGGGCGATCGAGCTTTGCCCACTCCTGTGCCTCTCCTGAAAACAATGGCGATTGATCGCAAACTGAACCCGGTGAATCGCAGACTGGCATAGTTACCGTACCCTGTCCGAAGAAGAGGAAGATGATCCCCGTGATGATCTGGAGCACAGCTCCGATCGCAAAGACGATGAACCACTTGTGTGGCCAGTTCTGGAAGGGGGCTCGTGATAAATCTCGTGATAAATTTCATGATAATTCTCATAGTAATTTTCAAGATAACTCTCGAGTCAGTATCCGACCCACCATGTACGTAATGAAGGTGACTGTATTCGTCGAAAAAATGTTGGCGAACTGCCCGAATTCCATGGAAAGCGAGGAGAGGGTGCCTGGAAAAAGGGACGACGATTACTAATTTCCCGTTCCGCTAATGAAACTTCCGCCTCCCATATCTCAGCTCTAACAAGGAATCTAACTATGATTTTTAAGATTCCTCGGTTGGAATCCATGGCCAGGTGGCATGCAAAATTTCAGCCTCTGATTCCTTTTCTGCTCAAAGATACTAAAACAGAACTCTCTGCTAACGGTCACACGTCTTTTGGAATTCCTGCGATGCGGTACAATACCAAACTCCTCAAGACAATCATTCTCGGCGAAAAGACCGTTCCGGAGAATACGGTTATCGCCCTTCGAAATTACACGCAGTGTTGCAGTAGGCCAATGCCCTTTTGGCACATCGATGGTAGAAGGAGTTTCGACTGGTAAACCGCGTATTTTCCAGACGGTGATGATCTTATTCTCCGGAACGTTTTTTTCCGTCGACGATTAGGAAACGTCATCGTAAATCGCACCAGTGTACGCGGGCGCGATCGACAGCAGCGACGTGAAGAAGCCGCAGATGCCACACGAAAAGACGACGCCTGGAATTATAGATTTTTAAATCGATTGATTATCGATTAATTCCTCAATCGATTATCGATTAATACCATAAGCAAAGAGAAGCACTCCCGCAATCCATGGCGAATGGCAACTGGGAAGAGTCGCCAGCAAAAGGAGAATGAAGCAAGTACCGAAGGACGCTGCAAGAGATCAAAGATCATACTACAGTTTTTGGAATTTTGTAGTTTGATCTTTGATCTTTAGAACTGACCGAGTCCCTGGAAGAGCTTGACGACGGCCGTCGGTGACATTTTCCCGGACTTTTTCAGAGAATCCGCGAGCGACGCCAGGATGTTCTTTGAGATTAGCTGAAATTTTGATTTTTATAATTTCTTTATTTTTATTATTTTGTTTTTTAGATTTTGTTTATTTTTTTATTTTTTCCAACTAACCTGCGTCAAGAAAGGAATGATGGTGAAGGCTCCGTTCCATGAGAGCGGCAAGAATAGTTCTTCCTGAATTTGCAGTTCATACAATGTTATTGTCGAGAACCAAATGGCTTCAAATGAATCTTTTCTTCAATATCATTTTCTTAAATACAACGGACTCATGTACCACCGGAGAAACGGATGAGCGACGCTGGTGGGAAATGCTTTTGAGGAACCTAGTCGTCCAGAACCCTCCCTCAGGAGTCTTGGTCCTAGACCATTAGCGTCCTAGGGGCGCACCCATGTGTATGATAATAATATAATTTTAATTGATAATAATAATATAATATTAATCACCTTGAAGTACAGTGGCAGGAAGTTGTGTGTGATGCTGACGCAGAAGGAGAAGGTGAAATTGCACGCGAGACATGCATAGAATGCTGGTGACGTCAGCATCGCTCGCCACGGCACTCGGCCGCCCTTCTGTAGACACAAACTATCTTATTACTACATTTAGCAGACTACTTCATTCCCAGTAAACAGCGTAGAGCTTACATGTGATTTCTGTGCCACGCGTCCCTCGAGGTACTCTTTCTCCTCGCAACGGATCCATCTATAAGTATAATAGTTCATTTTTAATTCCTTCATTAAGGTACTGAAGGTTTGGGTAATAAACTCACTTGTTATCCGTAGGATAGTCGGAAACGAAGACGATAAAGACCACGAGCCAGACGACGGCAAGAGAACCTAGAAAAAAGAAATGCTTCTCTCCGGCCGGGAATTGAAAAAGATTCTCTCCGGCCGGGAATTGAACCCGGGTCTCGCATGTGACAGACGCGGATACTAACCACTATACTACCGGAGACGTGCTGGTAATGCTAACCGAAGAGATAGAAGATGAGAGGCCATCCTCCAAGGAAGGGCAGTCTGCAGAGGTGCGAGCCGATGAAGGAAGACGACCCCGCGGCGAGCTGAAAATATTTTTACAAAATATTTTGGCAGAATGCCAAGCATTGTTTGGGCAAGTTGCCAAGGTTTACTCTAAATAACCTGATTGCCGGACGTATACAGAGCAGCCATCGTTGACTTTTCACTCGGCGGAAACCAGCGACCTCCCAGCGAATTGGCGGAGGGAACTACGAATCCCTGGAATTTTTGTGGTGTTTAGCGGGAGGGGATCGAATTTTGGCAAGTTGCCAAAAATAAATAATAAAATAAAGCAAACCTCCGCCATCCCCATGACGACGCGGGAAGCGTAGAATGTCCAGTAGCTCGTTTCGGCGAGTGTAGGACCAAGGATCGTAATGAAGGAAAGGACGGCAACACTGACTGAAAAGAGAGCGTCGATTTGGGCGCGGGATATACGACTCCGGGCACCGTAAAAAGTGCGCGCTTTTTATTATTTTACTGTGTCTTCAGCCGAATTTCTTGCTTTGTTCGTATTTTTATGACAATATGCAAGCGTTAAAATTATGATATTTCGCCATGACGGTAATTATAAGAGCTGTTATTGAAGAGGATCCTAGGCGTTCTAATTCCCACGCCCGGACAAGACCAATGACGGACTGCGCTCGCCTTTGATCTCCCTCCTCTTGCTGTCTCATTGCGTTACAACACCACTATTTATCCATCGTGGATTGTGGTGTCTCAGTGTTTTTGCCTAATTGTAAGCGGCACAGACCAGTCGGCGCCTTTCTTGGTCTGTGGTGCTATGCTCAAAAAGGCAACAGAGACCGCCTCAGAGTTTCGCCACACTATGAATACTCCTCAGTTTCTGATGAGATGTCTGGCGCTGTTTGAATAGACAACGAAACACTGCACCACAATTCACTTCGGTCATCTTCGAGAAGGAATGTTTATTGTCGAGAACCAACTAGGTATTATTGTGGATCCCGGCAATATTGTACTTTTCACGGCTCACTACTGCGTTTATCACATCGGTCAAAGCCTCCGCAAAGTATTTTCCGGATGCGACGCGCGAACGACTCAGTGATAAACAGCGTGATGAATCATTCATTGGGCATCATTAGACCCCGGCAGTATGAACTCGCTCTTTTAGCCTCTAATTTGGTGCTCGAATATGTGTGCGCTATGTTTACGAAAGCACCAGAATCTGCTGAAGTCATCATCACCTCTCCACTCAGCACCTCTGCTCAAAAGAGTGCGGAATGTGTCACATCTCGGAGCGATTATTTTCCCCAACGGTGTTTCCACATTGCAAAGAGCTACAGCCTTTAGTTAGTTCTGCTATTGCCGGGATCCACAACTGCGCAAAGATTTCTAGAGAAAGATTTGCGCCATGTTCCTATTGCTAATCCAATTAGGGGGCGTGGGAGTGCCCAGCTTATACCCGTGAACAAGCCGCGGGCAACGGGGTAGATCAATCGGCCGCTATTCAGAGAAGATCAGAGAGGGCGGGATCTGTCTCCCTCCGGAACGATTAATTAATTCACCCACCAATCATGATCTTCTTCGGTCCGAATTTGTCGGCCATGGTGCCCGATATCAAAGTCGTCGCGATTGCTCCATAATAGTTTGCCGAGAAGAGGAGTGTCTGCCGTGCAGGCGGCCAGAGGAGTTTGCCCTGCAAGGCATCTTATTACTGCATTTAGCAGACCTTCCTACTCTGTTTAGTTCATGGCGGGAAATTCGCTTTTTGAATTGTCACAAACTAGAGGATGATTTGTGGCGCACGTGCGGAACGTCCAATTTCATCAGACTGATCTCCGGGAGAAGATACAGAAAATCTCCATCTGTTTCCCATGACACATCCGAGTTTGCTCAGCCGGCGTTGTGACGTCAGCACCCATGGGAACCATGGGTATATTTTTAAATTCGAAACTATATATGTATATAATCGGCAAATCAATAAATATGTGCATACATTATATCCGACTTTAGCAGTTGTATTTTCGTCCACGCGCACAGGGCATCCGTCCACGACGCCGTGCTTCAGGTCATCCACCACCTGGGAGTTACGGTGTTTAGCAGTACTACTACACTTAGTGTCCATTAAACGTAGTAGATAACATACCTCGGCTTCCGACGGTAGATCAGCGAACTCCTCCTTGGCGTACGCCGTCGAGTTCACCATGCAGACGATGGCCATGCCTGAATTGATTGGTGTTCCAGTGTTATTCTTTATTTGCCTGCACTGTGACACAGAATGTGCCGAAAACCTCTCCGTCTAAGCCGGACAGAGAATTGCGCCAAAGTTGCGAATCACTACGACTGTTATCACACAAAGCACCGAAAAGGTGGGTAGAAACTATTTTTAAAGATCATTCTGCTCGGGTGTAGTGTACTCATACAAACGACGACTTTTACTACACCACAGAATATTCTTCCATTTTCTAACCCGATGGCGGACATTTTCAGATTTTTGATGTGATCAAAATTGCCATTTGGAATGCACCAGAGTGGATTTATTCGCAATCTAAACCATATTTGTCTTGAGATTGTGAGCTAGATTTGTGCTTTGAAGAGGCAGTGTTTGTATTTGCCCACGCCACTCGAAAGAGCGCATCGTTTAGCTTTGTTTTTTTCCTGATTACGACGACGCGTGGACTCGTATCGGTCAAAAATTGGCCGTATTTTCGGGTTCACGTCGACTAAATAAAAAAGTAGATAATATTGTCGAGAACCAACCCATTCTGACTTCAAATTCCCATTGATAAAGTGATCTACAGAGATCGCGTGAGAAATTAGAAATCAAATTGGTTCGCGCCAATATCGGATTGGTTTAAAAAATAAGTCTCACTCAGTGTCGTCCGCATCGAAATTGCAACGTAGAACGCGAACATCAGCGCGAGGGCGACCTGAGTAATAATATTTATAATTTATATTTTTATTATTGATTGTTATTTATTTTAGGTATAATTTAATTAGAACCATCAATTTAAATTAATTTAATAAAAATAAACCTTCAATCGGTGCGACCGAAAGGACCACAGCGGCGGCGTCCATTGCATAGCGGCGGAATTTTTGCGAGTGATCTCTTACGAATTCTGTCGGGCAATTTGTAGCAATCAGCTGCGCCGGGAATTGAATTTTGAACCTTTGAGCCTGAAAAGGGTAATGAGCTGTCGACGAAATAATCTTTAGTAGCACGGCGGAGAGATTAAATATTGTCGCGGAAAGAAAAACGATTCTCCGCATCTTTCTTCCCCCCGAAAATGCATGACATAGCGAAGAATCCGGACAAAAGACACAAGAGAACATCCGCTAAACAGCACAAGTCCGAACTTGAAAATCATAAAGCTATCGGGGAACGAGGCGTGACAAGTAGTGATGATGAAGCAATGGGTCCCTCGAGGCCCCCTGCTGCCTTTGTCGCCTCGGCCTCTCCTTCTCCTCTTCTCTCTCTCCCCCTCCCTCTCTCTCTTGCCATCCGGTCAGAAACTACGGCGGCTTCTCTGCTTCACGTGGACAGAGCGAAATTTATAAACATCCAGGAGGACAGTCAGGAGGAGAGGATGGGAGAAAGAGGCAGGAAGAGGATGAATATTGTCGGAACCGGCAAGTGCAAAGGTTGGGGGGGTGCGGCTCAATAGCTCTGACTCCCCCCCCCCCTCCCGAACGACGAGAAAAAGCTGCGCGCGCGTTTTCTTCAGAGAAACGAGATAAAAATTGAGCAGCTGAAAACAAACCCCTGATCTAATTGAACCCTACGGCCTATTTCCTCTTTAATCTCAGCTGAAAATGGGGGGAAATGAGCCTTCCGCAGGGACTCAAAGATCAAGCAGTCCACGGACCCTCCACTCCCTTCAGGATAGAGTGAGACTGAATCAATGACGACAGGAGCGAGAGATCGAGACGAACGCGGAGAGGCAGAGAAAGAGAGTGAAGCTGGTGGGGGACGCGCGAGGGGGAGAGGAGGGAGAGGGGGGAGAAGGGGGAGAAGGGGAGGAGGAGGGGGGAGAAGAGAAGACTGGGCAGAGAGAAGGGTGTTTACAGCCAAAACCACGAGAACAGACCGCTTGGAGCGCTTCCGTTCTGTGGCTTGTTGTTGCTGGACGCTAAACAAAGAAACACATTTGTGTTGCGTTCTCAGGACAAGTGCTACACAATTGTGTCTTCACTGAACATCAGGAATCTTTAACATTTAAACTTTGGCAGCCCGGACCTTTGATGTTCAGCGAACGTTCCCTATCTCGGAGACAAGAAAGAATCAGCAACCCTTGGGGCACGCGACAATATTAGCGAGGCACCCCATCAATCGACCCGTTATGGACTGTAAAATGCTGCAGAATTCTTATCTCCTGATGCGTGACCTCATAGATAGTGAGAAGAGAATGAGGGGGAGAGAAGAGAATAGCTAAATGAAGGGAGGGCGTAAGGCTTAAATCTCTCCGCCATCTACCATGACGGAATAGGAGCCAAATGATCTTTGAAGAAGCTGACGAAACGGAGGGGGCACAGGGGAGAGGAGGGGGGAGGCCTTCAGAGAACGGCCACCATTGCGTGGCCTACACGAAATAAAGGGCTCGAGGACGGATCGAGGACTCCTCCTCCGTCCCCTCCCCCTCTCTTCTCTCCCCCTCCTCTTCCACCCCCCCCCCTCCTCCCCCTCTCCCTTGTACCTTCTGACTCGTGTGCTCCAGTCAGCAGAAGCTGTGAGAGAAAGATTCTCTCGCATCTGGAGCCGACTCAGAGAGCAGGGAATCACACTACGAAATCTAAACTAGATGGCTTTCAAATACGGAGGGACCAGAGGCTGTCGTACGTACGTCGGGATCGTACAAGACATACTCATACTTGCGTCATACTCTTGAATAAGTCGAGGAAAAATAATGCGCAGAAATGCCCATTTTGCGCGCACAGTTGTCCTCCGAACTGATTAACCCCCATTTCGAGCTAAGCGTATTTCCCAGAAGGTGTAAGTGTCCATTTCCCGAAAGAGACAAGATCCTAGGACGGAAAGTCCAACAAGAATGTGCTTATTATCGAGTCTCTACTTGAGAGTTTCAATCAAGCTACGAAATGTTCCGAATGCCTTACTACGCAAAGCTTCAAGAATAATGAGAGTGAAGGCAATCCAAACAAATACCCCTTCTAATCCCCGAGACTAGAAGATGTACGAAAGGGACGCACCCGTGGGTCGAAAACATTGTGCTTTTAGTCTAGCGCCTCGTCCTCTCAAGCCAGGCTACAGAATGTGACGATTTGAGCCTTCCGAAAGCTTCCAGGAGAAATGAGAGAGCTTTGACGAAATTTCGAGCAGTATTTACGAGGGAAAGTATTGGCGAGAACCACAACGGTTTAGAAAATGTCTGATCTTTCTCCGCATAGCGCCCGATTAGAGTTCGCTGGAGCTAGGGGGGGGCGCGGCGGGGGGGGGGGGGGGGGGGGGGGGGGGGGGGGGGGGGGGGGGGGGGGGGGGGGGGGGGGTGGG
>JACMIG010000926.1:0-22836 GCA_014805385.1 Levipalatum texanum
CCCCCCCCCCCCCCCCCCCCCCCCCCCCCCCCCCCCCCCCCCCCCCCCCCAACCGCCCCCCCCCCCCCCCCCCCCCCCCCGCCCCCCTCGCTCTCCCTTATACGGGACCCCCGCTCTATCTCTCATTAGTCGTTGATGCCGTCTGCTGACACGCCGAATTAATCGGGGAGGCCTCAAACTCCCCCCTCGGGGGATTGGAGATTATATAATTTAATATCCCTGCCGTCTGTGACGACACGGGCGAGGTAGAAAACATCCAAGTCCCGTGAAAAGAGTGGACCAGACCAGGGAGACTGCAGATGAATCACCGGTGGCTTAGGAAATCTCCCCAGTGCTTAGCCGATCTTTGTAACAGAGCGTCGTATAGCAGAAGGCTTTTTCCCTACGCTATTTTGGAAAGGTCATTCTTTTCCGTTCGTCTGGGCACCGCGTTATTCAGTGTGTGGTGCGTCAGCGCCAACGTCTCACTTCCCTTGATCGAATATGAATTCGGGGCGGCTTCGAAGGGATGAGCAGCCCCTTCTTCCTTGAAATACGGAGAACGTAATGGCTTACGTAGCGATCATGTTATTTACTCGGGTGCTCTTCAACCGTAATGCGCATCTCAGCGTGGCATTATCCTGCTAAATAGACAATAATCGCTCGAAGCCGCGTCTTGACGAATATCCGGGATTTCGATCTTTCGATATCCAAGATTGAATGTCAAATCGATTCGAACTTGTTAAATTTTTTTAACGTTACAAACACCTTGAAAAATTTCATCGCATCTCAAAGCCGTGAATTGGGCTAAACCTATCTTACGCCATCCGTAAAGCAGAATGGCACTTTTTTTCCTGCGTTTACCGCATAGTAGACTAATAAGCGTATTTTGCGCCCCGGAAATTTAAATAATCTGTCGACTGATTCGATTTCCGGGGTGGAAAGCCCCTAGGGCAGCGCCTCTCTCGTGTGGTGTCCTCGCCTACGTCACCTCCCGTGCTTAACTACTCCCCCTGCATCGCCTCCGTCCATGATCAAAGCCGTATCGTCCCTCTTCTTTGTGAGCAACCTTTTTCAATCGTCCCACCACTCGCTCTTTCGCCCTGCTGCAAAGTCGCAACCTAATCAAAAGCGGCATTTCGTTTTCGTTTCATGTGCACTCACAAATTCGCGCTTTGCACAAAGCACTAACTCTCCGGCATCGAATGTTTTTCGTATTAGCTTTAGTTATTCTTTGAAAATAAGTATTTGTTGTATGCCTTCATTAACGAACATTTGCAGGGATCGGGCGCCATGAATCCCGTATGTGAGGTGGCCTCAATCATGGAAAGCCTTCAGAATATCGAGGTTTGGATCTTGTTTTATCCTCATAGAAATAAATCATATATGCTCATATTTCAGTTCAAAGACGATGCCGAGCGGGCCACCAAGCTCAAGGACCTTGCCAACGACTACTTCAAGAGTGAGCATCTATGGACTCGTAAAAACATGTTTACCTGCCTTGCTGTCACAACGGGGAATAAGTGGTTGTATCCAGCGTGAGAATAATCTTTGCTGCAGAGCAATCGTACGACGTGGCCATTGATTTATATACTCGGGCCATCGAGATCGTCCCCACCGCCGTCCTCTTCGGCAACCGGAGTATGGCCAATCTGAAAAAGGTACCTGTTTCGAGTGCAGCAGCAAGAGCACCCATCGAATATGCTTTGGTTGGCTTAATAGATGCTTCTTGTTCTATATTTTTATCTACCCCATCAGGCAAAGAATTGTTGCGAGAAGAATTACATGCGCGAAATAGGTCCAGTCGCAACTGGACAAGATGGAAGAGCATTAGAAATATAATTATATTACGAGGAAAACAGATTAGATAACAATTATTTTTTCACGGCAACACTACGATTCGGTGGAACATTTTGTACATAAACATTTATGTGTTGTAAAATCATACTTCGCAGGAACTCTACGGCTCGGCCCATGAGGATGCCGACCAAGCAATCGCCCGCGACCCCAACTACATCAAGGTTCCATTTCGCACGCTCCGGCCATAATAGCTATTTCCAGGGGTACTACCGCCGTGCGACGGCTAACATGGCCCTTGGAAAGTTCAAGCTCGCTCTGCGCGACTACGAGATTGCCAAGAAGTAAGGGACTTTACTGCATTCTATAGTGTTATTTTTATTAGTCCAGCAGTGAAAATAATCGAACAAATTTATTATAGACACAATTTATAGGCACGCTCCCAATGATAAGGACGCCGCCATGAAGTTCAACGAGTGCCAGAAGATTGTCAAAAGGATCGCATTTGAAAAAGTGAGCTTTTCCAGCATCTCCCCTGTTTATTTATGCTAGCAAAAAATCCTTCCACCTTCACGGTTCTCATCAATGGGAAACTATTCCTGCAGGCCATCTCTTCCGATCACGACAAGAAGCCCGTTGCGGACAGCATTAATATCGACGATATGGGTACGAATGATTTTTATCTTGTTTGATAAGGATTTAATTATTGATCAAAAAATACTTGCGGTATGATGTTCTTAACACTGGATTTTTCTCTGTTAACGAAACAGTTCATTCATAAAATAGCGGTATTTTGCTACAGAGGTGGAGAGCACATACGATGGCCCGCGTCTCGGCGATTCGATGACCCGTGGCTTCGTCGATGAGCTCGTTGTTTGCTTCAAGAAGCAGAAGAAACTGCACAAGAAGTTCGCCTTCAAGGTCGATTATTTTCTTTACTATTTGATCTTTTGCTGTTTCTCCAATAGTATGAATAGCTGATTCCGAGAAAGTATACCGCCATACCCTACCTCGATTTTTGGCCAGTGTGGAAGTTGCACTTTTGCCGGAAGTGGGAGTCTGGATGGTGCGCTATGGAAAAAGATAAGGTCGAGCGGTTGCACTTTCGCTCAACGAGTAAAAACGAGGGCACATTTTTGTACGGGATTAATTAATTATTCACTCTGCAGATTCTTCTGGAGATCCGCAAGTGGTTCATGGCCCAGCCGACACTCGTGGACATCGACGTCCCAGCTGGTAATCTGTATTTTATGACAATTTCGATTTCGCTGCTCCTTCCGCCCGTTTTTCATTTTCTCCAACAGTGTACATTTGGCAAGATTTTGGGAAATTTTCGATGGGTGGAGAATAGTTCTCGTTTTTTGAATCATGCACTAAAAGAACAATACGAATAATGAATGGTCTTACCGGTTTCGAGGTAAAAAAACACCAAAATTACTTGTCAATTGCAGGCAAGAAGTTCACGATCTGCGGCGACGTCCACGGCCAATTCTACGACCTGTGCAACATCTTCGATCTCAATGGAGCGCCGTCGGAAACGAATCCATACGTGAGCACTTCTTCTATTATTTGATTTGATTAATGCTCCATACTCATGGGCAGTTCCACTTACATTAGTGTGATTTATATTCAGGTCCCTTATCTTTTATTTCGTAACTCGAATCAGCCTTGTTTCAGCTGTTCAATGGCGACTTCGTCGATCGTGGCTCCTTCTCCGTGGAGACGATCTTCACGATGTTCGCCTACAAGTTGTTGCTTCCCTGTAAGCATTCTCGTGGTTACTACTGGGGAATGGCTACGGAAATAGATTTCATCATGCTTGTTTCAGACCACTTCTTCATGTCCCGCGGCAACCACGAGAGCGACGTTATGAATAAGGTAATTATTTCGGAAATGTTATTTTTTTGCGCTATGTCAATTTTGTAAACTTGATATAACTTACTAAATGTTTGTTCCAGATGTACGGATTCGAAGGAGAGGTCAAGTTCAAGTACAACGCCCAGATGACGGAGCTCTTCACTGAATTGTTCAACTACTTGCCCCTTTGCCATCTCATCAACAGCAAGATCTTTGTAAGTCTAATTGACTTGATTTCGATGAACAAAAATGTTTCTCTAATCGCAAAATCATGCTATGGAAACGAAAGGCTCTTTTCTAAATTAGAAGTTCTAATCGTCAACATCTCGCAAAGTTGTTCTATGAATGACAAAGTCACTGTAAGGGAGACACAACTGTCATCTTTGCAGGTGTGCCACGGTGGTCTGTTCAAGTCGGAAGGCGTGACCCTGGATGCCATTCGGAAGACTGACCGAGTGAGGCAGCCACCCGATGACGGCATCATGTGCGACCTTCTGTGGTGAGTCACGGAATTGAGGGGTTTAGGGAGGTATTATTATTATTTTGGAACAAGAGGCCTAACACGATTGCTAAGATCCCTTTCTGCATCTTTTTCTAATTAGCGCGCTGCGTGAATCAACGTGGTTTGTTGCGCGCGTTAATCATACTGTCGATGGATTCAAGCGCTTTTAATTTTACATTGCGCATTAAATGAACAGAACTTGTAAAACTGAGAACGAAATATAGGAATTGCGCCTGGATAAAAATTTTTTTGTAGCGGCATTTATGACTATCTACACTGCAGGTCTGATCCGTACCCACTGGATGGACGGGCGCCGTCGAAGCGCGGAGTCGGATGCCAATTCGGACCCGACGTCTCCGACAAGTGGTGCAGGGACACGGGAGTCGACTATGTCGTCAGGTACGTGTCCATGCCATTGCCACGCCTTCCAACGACTTGAAATGGAATGCGAGGCTGTTAAAAAACGATTCTTGCGATTTTGCGTTTCACGCATCGCTCAAATTGCATTGAATTGCGCGCTGAACAATTTCAGATCGATAAATTATACTCGACCTTACCATATATCCAGAAATGTTGCACTGCCGTTTCGAACACAAGGTCATAATTGCGAACAAAAATTTATTGCTTTTCCCCATCACCACATGCTGGTGTCCCACAAGAAAATTGCATCTATTAACTACCCGATTGTGAATTCGGGAATTCATTAAACTTTAGTACACAGCGTCCCTGGTGAATTAGCGTTTCTAGCAGAACTAAAATTCCATTAAATTTTTCTCCTGACGATACGAGTTCCCGTTCAACTGACAAAACAATGAAACTTACTCTGCATGCAGGAGCCACGAAGTGAAGCCGGAGGGATGGGAGGAGCACCACAATGGCCGCGTCTACACTGTCTTCTCCGCCCCCAACTACTGCGACCAAATGGGCAACAAGGTACGGTAGATATCAATTTCGCCAGATGTAGCCTGGAGTGATGTTTCTAAAAACGTATTACAGGGTGCCTTTATCACGATCACGGGAGACAACCTCAAGCCACGTTTCACCTCATTCAGCGAGGTTAGAATTAATATTTTTATATTATTACACCGTAAAGAAACAGCACGATCGTGATTGTAATTTTCTTCAAAGAATATCTAAAACGTGCGACATCGATCAACGTGCTTTCTCCAGGTGCCGCACCCTACCGTCCCTCCCATGGCATTCGCCTCCAACCTCTTCGGGTTCATGTGAGGAAAGACACTCATCTTCGCCTCCTTCGTCGATTACGGTATCCAACGTTTATAACTTCCCCCGGGTTTAGCCCAAAGATGCCCCGTTAGTCCGTGATTCTCCCGTTGACTCTTTCCCTGTGTCTGCTCCGTTCCCTCACAACAGTCTGTGATAGTCACCACTACACTTATAGGATTATCACGACATTGTTTGTTATTAATAAGGGCATCGGATACTCAGTACGATGGTATTCAACCCACGCTTCGATTCATTACTTTCCACATTGATTTTTTCCCGTTATTTTTCATCATTTCATTGATTGCCAATCGAGCTTGACCTTTCCGAATTTGCAATTGTTGCCTAGCCCTGCTAGTTTTTTCGTCTTCTAGTGACGCGAGAGCTTGGATCCTGTTGATGAGTGACTGCAAAATCTCAGAATTTGGTAGTGAAATTGCTCAAGTTGCGATCCAACTCATCTCTGGTGGTCACGTGTTTATTGAATGAAATAGAGCCAGGAATTGGAATGCTAATAATATGCCTTGCTAGTTGTTTGACATTAATAATGGTCTTACATTGATTCATTGCTCCATTCTTTTTTCCTTTTTGTTCTGAAATATTCTTCTCCATCACTTTCCACTTAGTTCGCCTGTAACGACTAACCCTTCATTTGCGTTCCCCGATTGTTGGCAACTATCTATTTAGACCCTCGCGAGTAGCTCCGTGTATTGCGATGAAAGAGAAATACGAAAAGCTAGGAATGCTGATGTTGTTGATTTTATGCATTATCTTCCCTCGCCCCTTTGTCAGATAAAGACAAAGTGCTGCAGATCAAAGGAGGACTATTTGAAGAAGGGGGCTAATAATATTTTGGCACCTCGCCCCATAAAACACTTCTCCACCAGGACAAGGGATGCTAAAATGGAGACAATCGACTCTGGCTTGGACACGCGAAACTTCCTTTGGTCTCTTCGAGATTCGACGGTGTCTCGGGCGACGAAATAATTGAAAGAGGCCACGGAGAGAAGGAGAAGGGGCCGTTTTCAAGGCCGGAATTCGATGATAAGATAAGGCCACTAAAGGGGCCCTTATTTGTTGTGGATCTGTGGCTGGTGGGAGGGGGCTGATTTTTGAGGCCCCCACTCGTGACCTCCAGAATTATTTATCACCAGGCGCCGCTGATCTCGTTTCCGGCGAGTTTGATTGAGGGGAGACTTGTGAGTCCACCCTCATAAGTACCTTGGGGGAGATAGGGATAGCAGTCGAGTCATGCACTGTTAGTGCTCTTGTTGATAGGATGCGGGGGAAGCCCTCTTATTTTCTCTCTTTTCGATCAGGAAGTTCCGTATTTCCTCATTGGCCGTAAGCAGGCCTCTAATTCACACGCTGTCTTTTGCCCGCGGTCAGTGTAAAGTGATCGCCATAGGGAATTCAGTGACCAATGAAACAAGTCTAGAATCGCAGAGCAAATATTGTCGGGAGCCAAATGACGTCTCTCTTATTCAATGCTTCCCTGTCACTATGTTCTTTCTCCGTGAAACGTTGGTTTATCCGAGTGTTGGATATGCATGGTATTACCCGCATGTTCTTGCAGATGCTGCTGAGGTTATCGATTTTCTTGTTCGTCTTCTTCTTCGTCCTCCTCTCCCTCTCCCTCCCAGTGGACTCCCATGTAATCCCGCAGCCACGGAGGACACTCGCCCTCTTCAGGAACCACCGCCACGGGCATCCGAGGAGAGGACGTGAGTGATTGTAGTTGAGTAAGGAATTAGAGAATTTCTCCGTTGTCTGATACTTAAATTAGTGAGTGGCTTACACTTAGCACAGCCTTCAAACATGTCCAGATTACCTATGCATTGAGATTTGACGAGGAGATCGATTTAGACGGAATCATTCAGGGCACCGCCGCTTCTTCTCCGCCCACCACCACAACTACCCCAAGTCACGACGAGGACAGTTCAAGGGATACTTTCCAGGTGAGCAGCCAGATATTGTCGAGAACCACGTATTGATTTTACTGTTCATTCAAACAGTGAATTGCCACTGGCGGATTAAAAATGTGAAGGAATTTATTTCCAGTGCGTCGCGACGGCGTCGCCAGAATACTCACATAAAACTGTCGTCCACTCCCTCGGACGACGTCATCTGATCGAGTACATAATAGCCCGTGAGAAGAGATCGTTAATCGACTCTCGAGCCTCTCAGCCACACCCCCATGATCCTTAGCCTCTCTCCTCCCTTGGCTCCGCGAGTCCCAATCCCGTGTCCTGTACAAACGACTGATTGTGAGTCATTCTTCCATGATGCAAGCATCGTTATTCCTCCCCACTGTCTCGATTCCGAGAAGAAGCAATAAATTTCCCTTGTCAGCGTGCCGGACTTTGAACACATCGAAGGGACACTAAATTCCATATAATTTGTCAGCATGGTTCACAATTTGATGATAGTGCACCGATTTATTAAGAAACCATTTCATAGCAATGAAATGAATTTCGGAACTTAAGGGATACCGTAACTGCTCGAGAGATCTAGGAGGACATAATTTACAACAATCATCAACAATAACAATGTCTACTCTGGCTTGGTCAACGTGGCCGTCATCTTGCCAGCGACGGAGGCGAGGAGATGCTGGAGGAGAGGATCGTCAGAGAGAACTTGTTGCGTGTCCGTGTCGATCTCAATTTAGGGGGTTATATTGATAAATTTTAGAATGAGAATGACGACGATTCATGGGCTTTATTTTCGATCAAAAGCTTGAAGACGTTTCCCATGTCTCTTTGAAATGACGCAGAGAGAGGAATTTCACCAGACTAATGTCTGCTAGGTTCAGTAAATGAGAAGCTTCTAAATTACCTTGGCAGTCCTTCCATCGACCTCCACGCTGATCCACGAGCCGTCCACTTCAATCTTGGCGTCGTCCCCGCACACGTCTCGGACCGTCTTCTCCACGGCCTCGGAGGGCCAGACAACCTCAGCTGTTTGGGGCAGATCTGGAAACGGGAAGTTAATAATGGGGACGGGATATTTGAATGACAAGCAGATACAACAGATTGTTTCACATCACGTAGCCAATGAGATGGAGTGGAGAGAGAATTTAGAGACATTTTGGACATCGACAATATTCTCACATTTCTCCGGGAGTGGATTGCTCTCGGCGTGGAGGACAGCGGCGAGCGTCGCGTCCGCGTACATGTCGTTGACCTGCGAGGACATGGTCTTTGATCTATCACCCTTCGTTCTCTTCTCACCGGATTGGACGCCCACTCGAGGACGATCACTTTCGCCTTCGAGCACCATAACACTTTTATCGCGTTCTGAAAAAACCATCTCAATATTGATGTCATTGAATACGTCAATGACAAGGATGTGATAAATCTTATCGGAGTCCACAATCATATTGACTGACGTATGGTTTGCCAAGAGTTTTGTTGAATCAATTGCTAATTTTTTAGTACTTGAAAATTGTTCTGGGATTCCGATAGCTTGAATACTAAAATATAACTGACATTAAAAATTTTGACGACGTGCGTGACGGCGTTGATGTCGGGCCCCGGCTTCCGCTCGTCTTCCACTTCGACGTCTTCACTCAACTGGCGAAGGTTGAAGAGGAGCAGATTGAGGGACTGCGTGTAGGATACTGCTTGCTTCTGCGTCAACGTAGAGGAGGAGAGCTCGGTGTAGGCTGAATGAAGGGGGTTCAATCGAGTATGTTCTAATTTAATCGGGAACCAGACATTGCCCCATTCCCACGTCCGAAAATAACAAATTTCTGATCTGCCGCTGCAAACAACGGTTTCCGGGTTGAGCGAAGTTGGATTTGAAACGGGGCCAGGATGTCTCTTCATTTTTCAAAGAGTGCGCCTTATTTGGTACTCGACAACACACCATCCAAACTCACCACTGAGATCCTTGGGATCCATGATGTGGTAGTTGAAGTTGCGCTTGACGAGCACGCCCGAGATGACGGTGTCGTTCTGGAGGAGAATGATCTTTGATCTCTGGCCTCAAAAATATTCTCACCTCAGGCTTCTCCATAGCCATCTCTCCCACGACCTTGGCCGTCTTTTCTCCTCGGAACTGCAGCTGGATCGTCTCCGTGTTCCGCGGGTTGTGCACCTTGAATTTTTGATTATTTTTAAAATTTATTATTTTATTAAATTAATAACCTCAATGTTGATGCCCTCGTCCTCGAATTTTCTCGTAATCGCAGCCTTCAATCGGCTCATCTCGTGAGTTTCGCCGTGCACGAGGATCTGAAAAATAATCAATTTTAAAATGACAATAATCGGAATATTATTTTATTTAAAAAAAAGCTTACCAAGTGTGGCGGTTTGAGTGCCTTGACAAACTCGCGCGTCTGCTCGTAGTCTGCGTGCGCGGAGAAGGACATGTAGCCGACCTGGAACGAAAATTTATCAGTTTCTTTATCTGATTCAGAGAGTTCGTTATTGTTTCGTATAGGCTTAGTGACTTACCGTCAGCTTCATCTGCAGCACCTCTCCATTCAGCGCTGTGATAGTGTCGGGCTCTGTCAGAATGTGCTGGAAAATAATTTCCCCATTTCCTGGACATTGGAATATTTCCCTTAGCGAGTGTTCCCTCCACACAGTATCCAGCAATGATGCAGCCATTCCGCGGGTCTGTGCACCTGGAAAAGTTGCCCCTTCGAATAAGGTCGAGGGACTTTTCACCAATTCTCGAAGAGCTCCCTCGACAGTCCGTTCTGGAGCATTCCAGGCGTCGCGAGGACGACGCACGGACCGACATCCTCGAAGTGATCGATTCCCTGAAAAAGGAAAACAGATATCGTGGCGGAGAGGTACAAGGCGCCTTCGGAATTTATTCAGCCCGGGTTCGAGTCCAAAGCCGCGTTGTTTTGCTAGATCGCAGACCTTGAGATTGGAGACGTGCTTGAAGACGAAAGGATTGTTGAGGGCGATCTGCTTCTGGATCTTCTCGTTCATACCGGATGCGAAGGTCTGGTAGACGGCCATACACTTCTTTGCCAGGGACGAGGCGTCTGAATTTTTCAAATGCATTTTTACGTTTATTTCTTGCAAACTTATTTTATTAATTTTCTTTTAAAATAACTAATAAACTCACAATAAACAGGGATGTCATGGAGGTCGGGGTGATTCTCCCAGTACTCGTCGAGAATGAGCATGAGTTCCTGTGCAGGTCCAAGGGCGAAAACGGGAATGAGGCAACGACCGCCGTTGCCGACGATCGAGTGAACGGTTTGAGTGAATCGACTCTCACGAGTTTCCTTATTCTCGTGCAGCTGCGTTCCGTATGTCGATTCCTTTAAAATTACTTCGTTTTTACAAAAATCCAGAAAATGCAAAACTCCGTAAAATTAAATTTTGCCTTTTTCATCTCTTCAATTTTACTGTGCAATGATTCAGTATGTGCTTTTTGAATGATTTGTATTCAGTAAAATGAATCTATTAAAGACTTACGCAAATCAAGACATCCGGTCTCATCGTTGGAATCTCGGCAGCGCAGAGATGACGGGTCTCCAGGCGCGAGAAGTCACCAGTGTAAAGGATCTTGACACTGGCGATTTCGATCATGAACATGCAGGCGCCGAGGACGTGGCCAGCCACGTACGGCCAGAATCGAACGCCCCCGACCTCCTTCTGCTCGTGGAAGTCGATCACCTGGAAATATCAAATGTAGATCCCAATTTTATTTTGAATATTTTTATTAGCTATTTGTTGACATGTTTTAACCTATCAGGTTGAACCAAAAGTTTCTGCCAATTTAACCTTGAAGGATCTGTATTCAATTATTCTTGAGGGATACGATAAGAGCCTCAAAGGTACCCACCGTAGGCATCTATGGTCTATTACCATTGTTAGGGTAGCTTGTTAGTGTCCTCGCTGCTGAGGCCACGGAGTTGGAACGCGAAGAATACTTTGAGGTCAGATTTGACCTCGTAACGAAATTTAATTTTCATTCCGTGGCGTAGTTAGGAATCTCTCCGATCAACCCGTGGAAAGATGCGGCAAAGTCATAAGAATAAATTATGTTGGGTAGAACTTCTCAGAAAAATTTGGCTGGCTTAAACTGATTTTTCTCCCGGAATGCTCCGGAGAGATGTCGCTCTGGAACAATACTTTTGCCTGTGCTTCACCGATCTTGAGGGGCTCAGCCAAGAGCTTTGACATATATTCAGAGTAGACCTTGGCAAAAACGACGGTACCCTCATTTAAGACCTTGATGTACACAGAGATTTGAGGGCTTCCAGAATAACGTGCGGAACAAGCCCGCGGTACTGCTTTACTTCATAAATTGATTCGCCTCTATTTAATACCATTGTTGAGTCAAGAATGGTGGTACTAGCAGGGGTATGCCTAAGGTACATTTACGCTATAGACTTGTCAAAGACCAAGCCCCTACGGCCAGGGAGAAAAATAAACCAAATGACATTCGAAATTTGGAGATGTTCGGAAATGAAGGTGTTCAGCATTCTCGCTCCCTATTCTAGAGAGTTAGAAAAGTGGCCAAAACAATAACGTCAGGGTGGACACTAGTATCTCCTCTTTTCAGTTCCCAACTATGGCCAAGAGAGCAATCAAGGTTCGAGAGTTACAAATAATAATGCATTGGCAGAAACTTTCGGTTCAACCTAATATATTCATTTTTGATTCGATTCGAAATAGAGGAATAGTTTCTTTTCATAACGAACCTCAATCTTGGCCATACTCTTCTCGAGGTCGTCCTCGTTGAAGAGCATCCTCGCATCGGATCCACCGCCGTACTTTGACACTTTGACGTAGTCGCCCATCAGCATTCGGTAGATCGACTTGGTCGCGTGCGTCATGAAGCACCGGCCTCTGTGAATAATATATTTTTATTTATTTTTATGTATCCTAGTGTGATAAGAAAATTCACGTGTACTCGGCGTATTGCCAAAAACCGGAAAGAATGTTTCTCCGCATAGACTTTCCCTCGATAATAAATAACATTCTCACTTGAAGGCCGTCTTCTGAAGGAGCCACGGCAGTGCGCCGACGTGATCCAAGTGGAAGTGGGTCACCTGCAATTTTGAGAGCTTACAGGGTTTAGTTAGAGCTTTGACCTTGTTTCCGAACAACATGAGAGCCTGGAACTTCCAAAAACTGGATGTTGTCTGTGTTTTTTTTTCGAACGGAGAGTATGCCACGTTAGTCAGTGAGAGCTGTTTACAACCTGCTTCCTTTCAACATGAGAACTTTGCAATTCTCTGAAGTCAGGATGTGGTTTATGTTTTGCTTTTAGAGTTGTTCACAACCTAACAACATGAGAACTTTTCTCCTCAAACTGACCAGCAGCAGGTCGACTTTGTCGAGTTCGATGGTATCGATGAAGGGAAGGGCGTCCACTCCCATCATCCCCGGGTGCACTCCGCAGTCTAACTACAAATATAGGTTTTATTTCTGATTTCCGATTTATCAGTCTCACCAAGATTCTCTTTCCCTTGAACGCGAGATGGTGGCATGATCGACCGACTTCTTGACCAGCTCCGCTGAACAATGTGTGGTTTTCAACAATGCTCCTGGGTACGCCTTTTGAGGAATGAAATGGTTCGAAATGATCAGGCCTATACATAATAAATGGAGCCTGACACATTTCTGTGATGCTATTTCAACGTTGGAAAAAAACTTACAGCGGTGTGAAGGTGAGGATGTCGGAATTGTCCTCGCCCGGTCCGTCGGCCATTATTGCGGATTAGGGGGAATGTAGCAAATGAATAATGTTGAAATTATAATATCGTGGTCTTGGATATTAGGCCTAGGACAATCCTCTTTGAATTGTAAGGGGACTTCGCGAGGCGGTTCGAAAGCTCCGCTCCCCGTAAATTCACACGAAACCGCGAAGTAGGGAGCCTAGTCCGCGGCCCGTAAGATGGCAAGCAGACGAATTGGTGGAGATGTTTTCTTTTTGTTGGCAACTAACTCCAGAACGATACCATCATCTCGGGCGTGCTCGTCAAGTGCAACTTGAACTGCCACATCATGGATCCTAAGGATCTTAGCGCTGGGACTGGCGGGAGTATTGTCGAGAACCTGGCTTTGAGAGAATCTCGCTCCATTGTTTGTGTCCCTTTAACGAGATATTTTCGTCATGTATCGGTATGGATATATTCGAAATGCAATGCAACAATTTATACAGTTGAGAAGCCTTTGGAACTTTAACAATATTAGATCCATGGAGACGAACATGGTCAGGACATCTCCGCTTCTTTTCCATCCTCCACCACAACTACCACAAGGGACAGCGGGGACTGTTCAAATAATACTATCCAGGCCAATAAACATCCATGGTCAGCGAGCGGACATTGGGCACATCAAAATCACACGAGAATTTTATACAATTTGTTCAAGTGGTTCATAAAATACATCCTGATTGTTAGATCTAGGAAGAAATAATGTACAACAGTCATCAAGAATGACAAGGCTACTCTGGCTTAGTGAGCGTGGCTGCCATCTTGCCAGCGATGGAAGCGAGGAGATCCTGTAGTCGCGGATCGTTCGACTTCACGGTTTGCGTGTCCGTGTCGATCTAAATTTTGGGATTGATATTCTGAAAAATTATTTTCGACTTAATTATGTCGACGTTGTCAAGTTCTAAATCAACAAAAATGTTTTAAAAAGCGAACTTTTCTCGTCTTTCCATCGTAGTTCAGTGAAAGAGAGGACATTACACATAGAATGTTCAATGAGATGGAATAGGACCTCGATCTTACCTTGGCAGTCCTTCCATCGACCTCCACACTGATCCACGAGCCGTCCACTTCAATCTTGGCGCCGTCACCGCACACGTCTCGGACCGTCTTCTCAATGGCATCCGATGTCCAGATAACCTCAGCTGTTTGGGGAAGGTCTGGAAAAGGAAGGTTAATATGGAGCAGGACATTTGAAAATCAAGCCGAACAAATCAATGGAGTGTCTGTATTCGGCGCAGGCAACGAAAAAGAATGTAGATACAAAAATTCGCGTGCTTTTAAAAGCCTTTTAGAACTCCGACAGTATCCTCACATTTCTCTGGCAGTGGATTGCTCTCGGCGTGGAGGACGGCGGCGAGGGTCGCGTCCGCGTACATGTCGTTGACCTGCGAGGACATGGTCTTTGATCTATCATCCTTCGTTCTTTACGCACCGGATTGGATGCCCACTCCAGAATGGCCACCTTTGCCTTCGAGCACCACGACACTTTTATGGCGTTCTGTAAACACGAAATATTATGTCAATGACAAGTGTCCACAAGCTTGTCTAATTTTGCCTATGATTTTCGTGAATCGATTGCTATCCTGAGTCAACGTTGAAAAAACTCTAAACCTATAGCTCACATTGAATATTTTGACAACGTGCGTGACGGCGTTGATGTCGGGCCCCGGCTTCCGTGTCTCTTCCACTTCGACGTCTTCACTCAACTGGCGAAGGTTGAAGAGAAGCAGATTGAGGGACTGCGTGTAGGACACGGCCTGCTTCTGTGTCAACGTCGAGGAGGAGAGCTCGGCGGAGGCTGAGGGGGCGGAGATTCGAAGCTCACTATTGGCGGCGGAATACGCGTTCCGGACGATACGCTCATCGCCCTACGATCTCTCTCCGCTGTTCTCTCGTTGTCTGGCGGTTAGAGAAATGGGAGAACTGTGGAGAGCGATCGCAGGGCGATGAGCGTATTGTTCGGAACGTTTATTACGCCGACAATACCACTACTCCATCGATGCTTACTGTTGAGTTCAACATAAATAAAAAGGGCTTCCTGTAACGCAAATCCCCGTTTCTGAAACTGTACAAGAAGCGGTGTATCAGGAGAATATTTTCAGTGTTTCTTGCACGGGAATTAAACTTTATTGGGTTCGCGACAATACCGAAGCCTCTAAGATCCTTGGGATCCATGATGTGGTAGTTGAAGTTGCGCTTGACGAGCACGCCCGAGATGACGGTATCGTTCTGGAGGAAATTGATCTTTGATCTCTGGCCTCAAATTTCTTCTCACCTCAGGCTTCTCCATGGCCATTTCCCCCACGACCTTGGCCGTCTTTTCTCCTCGGAACTGTAGCTGGATCGTCTCCGTGTTCCGCGGGTTGTGCACCTTGAATTTGTCCAATTTTGATTTAATCAAAATAAAAATGAACTTCGATGTTGATGCCCTCGTCCTCGAACTTCCTCGTGATCGCCTTGTTCAGTTGCTGCATCTCTTGAGTCTGGCCGTGTACGAGGATCTGAGTCGTTATGTTATTTATAATAATAAATAATAATAATTATTATTAATATTGTTATATAAAATATAGCCTGACCAAGTGGGGCGGCTTGAGAGCCGTGATAAACTCGCTCGTCTGTTCGTAATCTGTGTGAGCGGAGAAGGAGATGTGACCGACCTGGAGGAAGAATTTAATTCATCTGGTGCAAAGAAAGCGAAGACAGATTTGTGCCAGTCTCACCGTCAGCTTCATCGGCAGCACCTTTCCGTCCAGTGCAGTGATGTTTTCGGGACCGTTCAGGATGTGCTGCAAAATATTCATTCATTGTCAGTCAGGAATTTAAATTCGGTTAATTTGTGCAGTCATGATCCGCTCAAAAAGAGTTGCGTCCATTTAGTCCCAAAAAGGCTGTGAGATAGCAAGTGAATCTAACATTGGCGAGTGTTCCCTCCACACAGTATCCAGCAATGATGCAGCCATTCCGCGGGTTCGTGCACCTGGAAAAGTTGCCCCATCAAGTACAGTCTAGGGACTATTCACCATTTCTCGAACAGCTCCCTCGACATCCCGCCCTGGAGCATTCCAGGGGCCGCGAGGACGACGCAAGGGCCGACGTCCTCGAAGTGGTCGATGCTCTGAAAACAGAAATATTGGCTGAAAGGTACAAGCCGATCCTGTCATTTTTTTAAATCCGGGTTTAGTCCAATCATCGACCTTGAGGTTGGAGATGTGCTTGAAGACGAAGGGATTGTTGATGGCGATCTGCTTCTGAATCTTTTCGTTCATGCACGATGAGAAGCTCTGGTAGACGGCCATGCACTTCTTCGCGAGGAACGAGGCGTCTGCAGTTTTGTTTATTAGCCCCCCATGGAAGTATCCGTAATACAGGATACCGTTTGTAATCCCAGGACCACCGAAATGCACTTAAATTGGATGTAAGACTTATTGACCAACCTAATACATCTTTTCACAATTGGGTTTCTTATCGATGACAGATTTTTAAACGTAAATATGTAAGAATAAATAAACGTACAATAAACGGGAATATCATGTAGATCCGGGTGGTTCTCCCAGTACTCGTCGAGAATGAGCATGAGCTCCTGTACTGGTCCAATAGCAGAAGCAGGAATGAGGCACCGCCCGCCGTTGCCGACGATCGAATGAACTGTTTGAGTAAATCGGTTCTCACGATCTTCCTTGCTCTCGTGCAGCTGTATACCGTACGTTGATTCCTATAAAACTTTGTTTTTTATTTTACGGGAGTGGGAATTATAATGCTTCTGGTGCGCGACAATATTGTAAACTCACGCAAATCAAGACATCCGGCCTCATGGCGGGAATCTCGGCAGCACAGAGATGGCGCGTTTCAAGGCGCGAGAAGTCACCAGTATAGAGGATCTTGACACTGACGATTTCGATCATAAACATGCAGGCGCCGAGGACGTGGCCAGCCACGTACGGCCAGAATCGAACGCCCCCGACCTCCTTCTGCTCGTGGAAGTCGATCACCTCCAAGTTTTCGTTTTTTCCC
The DNA here is from genome assembly GCA_014805385.1 of Levipalatum texanum. Classification (NCBI taxonomy): domain Eukaryota; kingdom Metazoa; phylum Nematoda; class Chromadorea; order Rhabditida; family Diplogasteridae; genus Levipalatum; species Levipalatum texanum. The sequence continues at coordinate 17,064 of JACMIG010000926.1, forward strand.
ATAATTTTCAAAATAAATTTTTCTCCTTTAATTTTTACATTCCTACATAGACCTTTATTATTTAGATAACTCTGCAATTTCGGAATATTTTATATTTTGCATCATAAAAATCACCTCAATCTTGGACATGCTTTTCTCGAGGTCGTCCTCGTTGAAGAGCATCCTCGCATCGGATCCTCCTTTATACTTGGACACCTTGATGTAGTCGCCCACGATCATTCGGTAGAGTGATTTTGTCGCGTGCGTCATGAATCACCGGCCTCTGCAAGGTGAATTTTTGAATTTTTCAATATTTGATTTTTCTCATTGTGTACAGAAAATCCACGAAGAAAGTGTTATTCGTCGTGGCTCTCAATAACCAAAAATAGTATTCTCTAAATGTTTCCCTCGACAATAAATTCAATCCTCACTTGAAGGCTGTCTTCTGAAGGAGCCACGGCAGTGCACCGACGTGGTCCAAGTGGAAGTGAGTCACCTGGAATTATTTATACAACATCTGTTTTTAAAATTTTTGAGGATTATCTACATGAGGTCTTTACTTTTGACTGATTGCCTCAAACTGACCAGTAGGAGGTCGACTTTGTCGAGTTCGATGGTATCCGTGAAGGGAAGGGCGTCCACTCCCTTCATACCCGGATGCACCCCGCAGTCAAACTGATGATTTAGTCTATTTTTGATTTTAAGCATTTCTATATTACCAATATTTTCTTTCCCTTGAATGCGAGGTGGTGGCATGACCGACCGACTTCCTGGCCGGCTCCGCTGAACAATGTATGGATTTTTAAAATGCATAATACAAGGAGAGCCTTTAGAAAAAATTTAACGGTTCAAAAGTAACCTCGACCTACACTTTACAAAATGAATCGATTGCATTTTCCCAAACCACCAGAAAACTTCATGTAAACGTACAGCGGTGTGAAGGTGAGAACGTCCGAGTTGTCCTCGCCCGGTCCGTCGGTCATTGCAATGTCGATAAGAGAAATATTAAAACCTCCAGAGATCAGGATATGCTTTTATAGCTTTAGAACTGAATACAATGAAGTTTAGAGCAATACACACTGTCCTCTAATGGAACTGGGCGATGCGATTCGAAAACGACGTCCCAGAAAACTGGCACAGAACCGTGAAGTAGCGTGCCTAGTTCGTGGACTTTAAGATGTGCAAATAGACAATTTGGTGGAGATGTTCCTCTTCCTTGTATTGTTCAAGACTAAATAAGATCTAAAATTTCAATAAGATCTAAAACATTTCCCACCTTAGCATACCTTTCGGAAATAGACCCTAGGTAGTGAAATATTAAAAAAACACAAGGAACTTGCACGTCGAAATTATCGAGGATTCCCAATGCGTACTTTTGACAAGCTCTCAATGCCGAGTAATGATTCTACCTCGATTCAGGTATCAATGCAGATTTTGGTCAAGTTGGTAATCCTCCAACTTGTATTACTCATTCGTGATCCATCTGTGGCCGAGATCCGCCTCGTAAAACACCACAGAAACATAATCTCTGACTCGCTTCTGACGGAGGGAAGTTTCCCCTTTCAAATACTCCTCTCTATCCGTTGCTCGTGTTGTTGCTTTTTGCGTGCAAACAATTCCGTCGTCTGGATTCTAAGCTTCTGCCTCTCTTCCTCTCTCTTTCTCCGAGGATCTCCCCTGTTATTTCGAGGAGAAGAGATGAAAAGGTCACAGAATCCAGCAGGTGTCCCCATAACTACGAAGTATCAGAACGATGAGGAGAGAGACGACAGAGGGCAAATACAACCAGACAGCGAAAGGCTTTCCAGTGGCTGTTGTCGACCGACGAATCATTTCCCATTCGACAGATGTCCTCCATCACGAGCACTCCAATGGCTTCGACCCTCAGCCTGCCCCCGGGACTTCTGTCGATTACCCCCGAGCAGATCGAGGCGCTCAATCGGAGTCTCGCCAATCGAGCTCCGTCTACTCACGAGTTCTATGATAGTGAGTGGATTGTCGGGAACCAGGAAATTACTAATGTGCCATAGTCCCTGAGGGTCTCTAGGTTATTTTCTTCACGTTGACTCTGCTGGATAGGTTTCCGGCATTATTAGACGCTGAGAAAATTAGAAGCGCATGAGTTTTCGATATTCTTGGTTGCCTCTTCGCAGTACTGAAATTGTTGCAGATGCAGGCAATGTCTACCTCGCATTCGTTATTGTTTCCGCCATTTTTACGCTATTCACGATTTTTATCGGGATAAAAATGCTTTCCGATGTTTTCAGGTGAGCGAATTTCCGTGTCCATTTCTATTATTCAGAGCTTCAGGAAATGCCACAACGAATACATCCAGGTCGATTTGTATTGGTTGCTGAGCAGTCCAATGGTGAGCGAGAGATGAAGGTTTTTAACAAGCACCTTGTATCTATAAATACATTGGTCTAATGCCTATGGTAGTAAGACGGTCGTGGAGAGACAAAGATCCAGGTAAAGAGAGTGTTGAACAGGAATTCGCAGTAGGGGCCTTCGGAAATAAAGATCAAAAAGTCCTTCAGATAACTTCCATCATCTGCCTGCTCGGGATGCTCTTTCCTCGTTCTTCGTCCATTCTCTACTTTGTCGGACTGGCGTGAGTCCCGTGCCCCCGTTCTCGAAAATCGAACATTATTCAGAATCGTAGTCATAGCCATGTCAGCGACGGTGAATCTTCTGCTGAGTCTCTACAACGGGCGAAAGGGTCTGACTACGTATTTAATTTCTAAAGGTTTGCTGTTCCCGAAAACTTGTTTCATAAATGTTTAGGATATTTACTTACATTCAACACGAAGCCACTCTGCTGTTGCTGCCATTGCATCCCGCCGCTGAGGCCGACACTGTGAGTTCGCTCCCCCCGGATTCGACTCATGATGGTCTTCGTGCGCTTTGATCTACCTCTTTGGACTCCGTTCCATGCCCCGTGTGATTCATCAGGCCGTGAAATGGGGTTAGAAGAGTAAATCAACCGTCATAGGTATAGTCGGGAGGCGTGCATTAGAACATAGGGTCCCCGACAATATGTTCTTACTCTTTCTCCCTTTCTCCACAGTAAATGTAGTAAGCTGATTGGCACTTCGATAGTATAATTGATTAAAGGCATATCAATATTTCCTCCCTTCAGGTGTATAATCCGCTTGCTCTGCGCCCTCGTCAACCAGCTCCCCATCGTCCGCATCACCCTTGCCGTCATTCTCATCATCATTGCGATGGAGGGAGGAGGGGGACATCAGAATGGGTCTGATGCCCCCATTTCATCATTGATCTTTGATCTCCAGGGCGACCCTCGCCCTCAGCATCGTCGGCATCGTCTCCACGCTCGTTGCCGTGTACTGCTCATATTCTCGTCAATCTGGCGGCTGTAAGATGATTTTTTTTATCGAGAATAAGATCTTCTCATTTCGAAGGAGAAAGGCTCTTCGCATTGACTTTTCCCGCAAGCACACGATTATTTACATAGATTTTATATATAAAACAGCGCAAGTTCAGGAAGGCGTCGACTCGACGGGTTTCGGCCTTTTGTTCCGTGCAATGAACATGTAGCACGTGCTGCATGCCATAATCTACTTCGTCATGCTCCTCATCGCGAGAAAGGGAGGATTCGGGGCGAAGAGGCCACTCACAGATATGACCATTGGAATGTGTACGAATTTCTTTTCTGTATTTTATGGTTTATTATTTTCCACGGACGAAACAACGGGTACTGTAACGAGTCAAACTGGTCCGATGAATTTTTCTGCAGTGAGAGTTTAATATTCACCCGGGCTAGAAACCTTATGGTTCTCGACAATATAAACAACCAGAAAAGATTTCAGTTTGGTTCAACGCTGCAATGACACTTGGTCTTCTTCTCATTTCAATCGTTCTCGCAGTGAAAATTCGACCAGGGCAGAGCACTTTCTTTGACGATCACGCAGGAAATGTGAGTGGCTCTATTTTAGTCCCCGATAATGGCACCATTTCAGATTGCGAATGGCCACGGCGTTCCTATGGAAACGACGATCATTTCTCACTCGTGATCTTTGTTCTTATTCTATATTTCGGGGTTAATAATGAAATCTTCTGACCTCATGACGTATGTTTCTTATAAAAGTATTGAATTTTGCTTATGAATATATCTGTACACTTGGGATAAAACTGATTCGAAGCGTTTATTACAGCACTTGAAAGGTCTCTGTACTCGATGCAGTTGCAGTCAAAGTTGAAAGACGAATCGAACACGCTAATATACAAGTGGAATATGCTCGTGGAGCAGAAGATACGCGCTTGTTTTCTATCTACATCGGGACTGAATTCTGGCTAAGATTTGGAAGAACCCTATACGAATGAACGATAAAGCTACAAGTTTACCATGCCTAGGTACAAGTATCGGCTCATAACGGAAAGTTGATAGCCTAGCGGAGTCTACTACTCGAAAATTCCCCTAGTTTTAAAGCTATGGAATTCTTGAAGTCTTTGGCTTGTTCTCGAAAGTCAATTGCTTTAAAAGTTTACCCCAACTCTCACAATATGCGAATGGGAAAAGGCGAATGTAGTCAGGGGAATGAAAGAATTCGGGAAAAGGGATTAGATATGCGATTCGTAGAATCTGTTCATAAGCTGAATGCATGGGAAGGGGAGAATATACACTGGGCTGAATGGGAAGAAGAGGCGAAGGGCTTCTTCAAGCTGCCACTCGAATGACATCCCGGACACGGCGCTCCAGTCCGTACAAATGGCGATCCTCATCTTCGGGGAAGAGGGCGCGAATGTTCTCTGCGAGCTTCAGGACGTACCTGGAAAGGGATACGATAAGGACCTGGCACCGTGCCAACTACAGTATCCCCGAACAATCGTGGTGGGACTCACTCGTGATTGGGTCCTGCCTTGCCGCGGGCACTTCCGATCTGCGATGCCATGGTAGACATTGTCTGGGGACCGAGGTAGAACTCGTTGGCCGCCGGGGCGATGCAAGTGAGGGCGAGGATACTGTAATTGATCGATAATAAGGATTACTGTAACCAATCGATAGTCTCAAGGAGATACAGTAGTCTACCGTACCTGCTGGGGTACTCGATGGAGTTCTCCTTGTCCTGGCTGTCCTCGAACAGGGAAATGCGGACGATCTTGAAGATGTAGCCGTTGCCGACCTGGAATTTGATAAGGTTATTTCTGTCGCGGAGTTAAATGTTTTTGATTGCCATTGAGATCTCCGAACGTTTGTCTCTACAGTGATGGAGAGGTTCTTATCAAATTTCTCTCGGTGGCAATAATAGTCGGTTCCCGAATGATCGTCTCTAATTCTGTTCTCTTCTCGTTGATGAGGAGAGAGAGCATTGACCCAGAGAGACCGAGAGGTGAAGACAGATCAATCAAGAGGCAGACATCAGAAGGAGCCACGGTGGCTGATGCAACTGATTGCTCTTCGAAAGTCAGACGCCTTTACGATGCGACCGCATACTTTCAACTTCCTATCGGACGTTTATTACTGTGGGCGAGTAATAACTGTCAACCCCGCATACTACGCAAGGAACCACCCACATTGCACCATGCGGGGGCGTTGTCCCGAACAGGCTATGAACGAAGTTCTAAACGACTCTAATAATGGGCTCGAGAGATGTTTGAAATGTTCTTTCTTTCGCTATCTAATAGATCGGTATGAGATAGAGGTTCAATCGCTGTTCTAAACGAGGCTACTAAATATTGTCCGGTATTATAGTGATGCGGAGGCGACGCGCGAACTACCTTCTTAGTAAGCAGCGTAGTGATCTATCTTCTGCCGCAGAAGATAGATCACTAC